>SJXQ01006696.1:0-85229 GCA_006408695.1 Aepyceros melampus | reverse complement strand
CTGATCTCCTTTAGAATCAACTGGTTGGATCTCCTTGCAGTCCAAGGGACTCTCAAGAGTCTTCTCCAACACCACAGTTCAAAAGCATCAATTCTTCAGCGCTCAGCTTTCTTCATAGTCCAACACTCACATCCATACATGACCACTGGAAAAACCATAGCCTTGACTAGACAGACCTTTGTTGGCAAAGTAATGTCTCTGCTTTTCGATATGCTATCTACATATCTATACTCTGCATAGAAGTTAAATAAGCAGGGTGACAATATACAGCCTTGACGTACTCCTTTTCTTATTTGGAACCAGTCTGTTGTTCCATGTCCAGTTCTAACTGTTTCTTCCTGACCTGCATACAGGTTTCTCAAGAGGCAGGTCGGGTGGTCTGGTATGCCCATAGCATGTTAATGTCTAATTTAGATAGTTGTGTATCTCCTGAAAGATGTGGAGCAGAGACCCTCAACCTTTAGGCCATGGACTGGTACCTCCTGTCATACCAGCAGTGGCATTATATTAGAAATTAAGTACAATAAATGTAATGTGTTTGAATTGTCCTGAAACCATCCCCCCTGCCCAGTTTGTGGAAAAATTGTCTTCTACTAAATCCATCTCTTGTGCCAAAAAGATTGGGGACCACTGGTGTAGAGGACCTTCAGAAAAAGACAAAGGTCATTCCTGGCAACTTCCCAACTTCCCAGTTGGACATGGGGGAGGAGAAAGACTTCTCAGTGTGAAGGAAACACTGTGCCACCTCCACCTCGTCCATCCCAATAGGACAGGTGGATGTGGATGCCTCTTCCAGGAGCAGAAACAAGAGAAGGACAAACCAGCTGTCAGTTCCCACACAGAAGTAGCTGACAACAGAAGCAGTTACTGACATTAGACATTAGTCCTTTTGTGGACTTTTAGGAAGCATACATGAAGGGAAAGAGAGCTCCCAGTGTGCCCCCAAATATATTAGCATTAAGTTCTGAAACTAGGGTAACCTGTATGTCATGCTAAAACAGCCTTGGGAATAAAATTAAGTCCCTTTTTAAAATAATAAAATTAAGTGATTCTAAGAGAGAAAGCTGTGGGAACCCACCTTTATTGAAAAATGTCTTTTCCCTCTTCTTGGAGTCCTACTTCTCCTGCTCACTTCAGCAGGTAGTAACTTCAGGTGGTCAACAGAGGTGGTACAGACTGCGTAACATCACTCTGATAGAGACATGTTTCATTTTCTTCTTTTTGTCTCCTCTTGGCCATCACTCCTCGTATACCATTGAAAGCTCTTCCATGAGCGGGTTGTGACTGGATGACCAACATCATTGTGAGCTTTCTGTCCTCTGTCCCCTGGCTGGGGATTTAGGATCCTACAAGCTGCTCAGCCAAAAAGGAATGCCAGCTTGGTCTTTAGTTGTTCCATTGTTCAGTCCATCTATTTCATTTTTGTAATCTAGGCTGTATTATAATTACGTTCCAAGGATTGTTTCTTATCTCTGGCTCTTTTTTTAAGACCTCTTGTTTTATACTATAGTAATGTAATTTCCTCTAAAATCTCTCTGAGGATTCCATTTGAATTTTTAAATTTTTTCTTTTGTCCCCCAAATTACCTCCATTTTCTTCAGAGTTGCTTATTTTGTTTATTTTTCTTCTCTCTTTCTTAATGTTGATTTTTCTTAAATGTGTTTTGATCTTTACTTCTTAGTTCGTGAGCATGGATGGGGGACTGAGTTGATCATTTAGAATAACTTGTTTCACCCCTGCTTTCAATGAAAGAGCTCCTGTGATCTCTGTGAGAGTGTAATATATTTGGCTGGCAGGCTTCCCCATAGAGTGTGTGTGCATGGGCTACCAGGAAGCCAGAAACCTTTTATAAATACCAAAATAACAAGGATTTTTTTCTACAGTAGTAGAATTCAGTGGGTTTTACTCATGGATGGAGCAGTCTGTCCTTTTGACTCTCGGTTGAGTAATGTGGAGGTCTAAAATTATCTGTCTTTTCTTTTCTCTGCTTTTGTTATCTCCCAAGCCTAATGTCTTCTCCCAGTATCTCCTGATGCCTCCCAAAGACAGATCTCCCCCTTTCTCAATAAGGCTGTCCGTGGGTACTATTCTGGAGGGAAAATTCAGCAATGCCAGCCTCAAAAGCCCTGTTTACTCTATTTGGAATGAGGAGAGAGAAGCACAGAGAAAGGCAGGGCCTAAAAACCTGATCACTCCAAGTACTCACCTTTGACTAATTTCCAAAGATTGCCCTGGGACCTTGTCTGCTTTCCTTGCATGTATTGCTGATGGGTTCAGAGTTTCTTGGAGACCTTCCTGAAGGGTAGTTCTTCCTTCCTTCTGGCTTGGGCTGAATTCTGCCCTTCTCAGCTGAGTAATCTGTATTTATGAACTGCCGGAAGCCAGCTTGAGGAATCCCACCCATGACAAGGTCACGTGGCAGAGATTTGATGGGCAAGGTTGAGTCAGAGCTCAGGCTTTCCCCCTGGCATTTCCTGAGCACGTACCCCCCAAAAAATAAGAATCTGCCTGCTTTCCACTCTTCTGACGTTCTCTGGAAAGTCAACTCAGGGCTTTAGTCTTCTGCATTTGAAAGGGTGTTTCAATCCAAAAACCCCTCTGATGGCTTTCTATCCTGCCTGCAGGCTGTGCATGTGATTGTTTGAGGCCTCCCGACTGCAGGAGGCACAGGAAGCTTAAAACATCCTAGGAATGTAGGGGCTTCCGAGGAGTCAAAATCATTAGAATAGGACTGATTAAAGGTTTCACTTGTTGAGCCAATACTTGCTGCCAAATTTTTATATCTTTTATTTGTAAGATATAGTTGGTATATAGAAAAACAGGTAGTAGACCTGGTATTAGCAACATTAGATCTTTGAGTTAAGTACTTTCTTTGTTATAACCCACTGCACCTTTGTTCTACAGGAATGTAACTTTATTTAGTACTTTAAGGGTGATGCAGAGTAAAGAAAAAACACTTCTAGGGAAAAGGAGTTTTCTGGTTGATAGACAATTACCCAGGAAGAGAGCCATAAAAATGTTAACAGGCCTCTTGGCCAGAAGATAATGTAAACCACCTGAGACCTTTTGTATACAGGAGGGTATGCAAAAAGAAAGCCCGATTTTGATGAGAGTCTAGGCTGCTAACGCTGCATAATGTTGTATTACCCATTGATCTCTATGTACAATCAAAAAGGTATTAAAGGCCTTCTGAACAATAAAGGTGGGGCTAGTCATTGGAAGGACTGGTTTCCCCCGTGTCTCCTATTTACTGTAATTTCAGGCTGAATTCCCATCTGGGTACAGGCCTCTTGGCCAGAAGATAATGTAAACCACCTGAGACCTTTTGTATACGGGAGGGTATGCAAAAAGAAAGCCTGATTGTGATGAGAGTCTGGGCTGCTAACACTGCATAATGTTGTATTACCCATTGATCTCTATGTACAATCAAAAACGTATAAAAGGCCTTCTGAACAATAGAGGTGGGGCTAGTCATTGGAAGGACTGGTTTCCCCTGTGTCTCCTATTTACTGTAATTTCAGGCTGAATTCCCATCTGGGGTGTGGAGGCTCGCCATGTCTACTTACTTGCCCTGGCTGCTAAGATCCGTAAGAGAGAAAGCCCAGGATGGGGCACTCTCCGATATTCAAATGGACGCTGGTGTCCTAACATAGGTGGTGCAAGCTCCTTGTCTGGAACTTTATTGGCTTTCCACGTAAACCAAGTTATTCAGCCTCCTTTCTCCATCTAAATTTTCCTACTATACTATTATTTCCTAATCTAATCTTATATTAATAAATAAATAAGTTTTCCTCGCCTAGCTGTCACCTCTTCGAATCACCCTGGATCCACTGGGGCTGGACCCTGGCAATGAACTTTCCATCTTCCAGGATATTTTTTCAAAACTTGCTTTCTGCTGCTGGTTTCCCTTTCCGTTATGTTTTTATCAGGTAGGTGTGGATACAAATGCAGACACAGAAATAGACAGAGTTCTGGCTTTCATACATAGTCATTTCAGAGAAAGGGATGTTATCCCTATGTGCTCAATTGACCACCTTGAAACAAAAAACCATTAGCTCTGTTTTCAAAGAGATAGAGATAGGGTATGATGCAATATTTGTACTAATGCTTAACCCCAAATTCAAATCTCTAAAGGAACTTTCCTCTGTAGATAGCCACAAGTATGTATTCATTCTCCTGAACCACTAGGATTCTGCTGTAGAAGAAATTAACCACCATTACATTACCCTGTGTATTGGCTTCCCACGTGGCACTAGTAGTGAAGAAGCTGCCTACCAACGCAGAAGATGTAGGAGATGTGGGTTCAATCCCTGGATCAGGAAGATCCCCTAGAGGAGGATCTTCCACAGCAGTCCACTCCAGTATCCTTGCCTGGAGAACCCCATAGACAGAGGAGCCGGATGGGGTACAGTCCATAGGGTCGCAAAGAGTCAGACATGACTGAAGCAATTTAGCATGCTCAAGTGACTGTGCTTCTGCTCAGTTGTTCCTGCATGTTGCCTGCCATGTGTAGTACTGGTAAAGATGGTGAAAGTCTCCATCAGCAAAGTTCTCAAGGTTTTCTTAAGTAATTAAGTGTGTCTATTCTGTGTGTCCGGAGAAGGCAATGGCACCCCACCCCAGTACTCTTGCCTGGAAAACCCCATGGACGGAGGAGCCTGGAAGGCTGCAGTCCATGGGGTCGCTGAGGATTGAACACAAGTGAGCGACTTCACTTTCACTTTTCACTTTCATGCATTGGAGAAGGAAATGACAACCCACTCCAGTGTTCTTGCCTGGAGAATCCCAGGGACGGGGGAGCCTGGTGGGCTGCCATCTATGGGGTCACACAGAGTCGGCACGACTGAAGCAGCTTAGCAGCAGCAGCAGCATTCTATGTGTCAGTTTCTTTGAGAAAACTGTATTTACATAAGTGAATGAGGATTTTGAAAAAGTACGTCAAATTGTCATTTTATCTAAAAATAAAAATAAGTTTCAAATCATTCAGAGCAGCAAAAAGATATTTTCTCCAAGAAAAAGGAGTCTTCTCTGCCATGCCCAGGAGTCACACAAACCTATTGCTTGTTTGCAGATACCACCTCTTGTCTTTTTAATACCTCAGCTCAGAATTTAACTTTGGGAGGAGTTCAACTCTACAGTACAGAGCTGAGTGGCATTCTTTTGATTTCAGATGATGGGGCGCTTCTTCAGTGGTCTGGCACAGTCAGGAGCTTGGTGCTGCTTTGATGAATTTAATCGGATTGACATAGAAGTTTTGTCCGTCATTGCTCAGCAGCTCATTACCATCAGGAATGCCAAAGCTGCAAAGGTAAGAGGCTGGGCATAGATATCATGTTTTTAGTCCATAGATACAGTGTTTCTTAAGTTTGTAGTATTCATGCCTAGAAAATATCATGGACAGAAGAGCTGGGTGGGCTACAGTCCATGGAGTCGCAAAAGAATCAGACGCAACTTAGCAACTAAAGAACAAGAAGAAGTTCATAACGAACTTACATCATGTTGCATTTTAGGGAGAACAGTGCTAACTGCAGCCTATCTAGTCCATGTTTCCAGTGTCATCGGTGAGTACTGCAGCAGTGGAACTGAGTTGGGTGAATTAATTGCTCATCCAGGCAACACAATAAACAACTGTATGGCAGACACTGTGCTGGGACCTAGGGATATAGAGTTGGTGAGACTCAGTCTGTGCCCTCATGGAACCCTCTTATTCTTTGCTCCCCCAACATACACACATACATGCTTGTACTCCCTTGTTCTTCTGTCCTCCTCCTCTTATTTTCCTCTTAGTTTTCTTGTTCTTGCCTTTGACATTGATTTCTCTGTTCTGTTTCTCTAATTCTGCCTCTTCTGGGCTCTACTGCCTTCCTCACAGACCCTAGTCTCAACCTGTTGCTGGTAAAAAAATGAGAGAGGGGTCCTAGGGGACCCAAAGGGGCCTTGACTCTCCAGAAGTCACTGGACTGGAAAAGCCAAGGAGTGTAGGGATAGATGAAGATATTAGGGTGGCTTCAGTATTTAAAATTTGTTTCAGCCCCTTTGAGCATGTTCCTAGAGAAGGATTTTGTACTAGAAAGGTGATGGCAGTGAAGGGTAGGACCAAGCCCCCCACCATTCTGTTGTGTTGACATTGCAAAATTATGGTCATGAGGGCACCAAAGGGCAGGCGGCTATTCAGCAGGTACAGACCGGAACAACCTTGCGAGTTGTTTAATTTTTTTAATTATTTTATTTTTGTTATTATTTATTCATTTATTTTATTATGACTGGGCCAAGAAGGAGGAAACACCTGGGGCAAGGCAGGGGCAAGGAGGCAGACAGCAGAAAATACTTAGCCCAGAAGAGAGGGAGAGTGAGTAGGACAAAATCAGGAGGAAAACACTCCCAACAATAGGATTCAGTAGTTTTTGCTTGAATGCATGTCACACAAGTTTTGCACTCAAGCAGTAATTATGGGGAAGAGTTTACAAATATATGGTGAAGTGTTAACTTATATCTTCTGTTTCTTTTCAACAGCTCTCTAGATTCATGTTTGAGGGGCGAGAAATAAAGTTGGTTATGACTTGTGCAGCCTTCATCACAATGAATCCTGGATATGCAGGCAGAACTGAGTTGCCAGATAATTTGAAAGCCCTGTTTAGACCCTTTGCAATGATGGTTCCAAATTATGCCTTGATTGCAGAGGTGAGCTTCACATTATAAAGCAGCAAAACTTTAAGCTTGTTTCTTTTATTTAGTATTTGATTTCTATCATGGTAGAAAGTTTCCATTATGAATATACTCTGGCCAAGGTTATACAGTATTGTTTCCTCTTAAGTGTGTAGATAAGATTGTTACCACTTAGAATGTTGTGTGTGTGTGTGTGTGTGTGTGTAACTGCTATATCCCCAAAGTCCAGTTTGCCATCTGGAATATTGTAAGCCCTGAAAACTGGAATAAATAAATGAAGTTAATTAACCATTTCATTGGAATTTATCAGTTTGTCTCTGATTATCCTAAAAAGACTATATTATTCTTACCTCTCTTGCTGCATTATTTTTTTAATTAGAGTCAAGGGATGTTGAGTAGAAATAATACCAGTCATTAATGATGAAAGACAGTGATTTGTTTCTAGTTTGTATCAATATAGTAAAAGAAAAAAATAGCCATCATTAATAAGTTAATTATTTATGTTTGTATTTGTTTCTTCTCTAAGAACCTTTCTATTTAAACTGTTTTTTTTTGTTTGTTTCTTCATACTAGCTAATAACCAGTGTATTTAAATCTTATATGTTTTTTCTTGACACTTTTTACTGAGGTATAATTTACATATAGTAAAGTGCACAGATCATAAGGGTACAACTGAATGAATCCTTACATACGTATTCACCTGTGTGATCACCAAGACCAAGATATAGGATATTTTCAAGATTCTGGAAGGCCCTTCATGCTCAATGCTACAGTTCACAAGGGACACCACCTCTTTTAGAATGGAGTTTCTCAGAAAGCACATGTTACTCCCATGGCTAGTAAATTTCTGACAACAGCTAATTTAAAATATTCCTCTGAATGAAATAAAAGTAACTGCCTAAGAATAGACCATGCCAAATCCTATCATTAGAAAAATTACAACTTTTAATAGTATTAATATAATGCCTACAGCATCTCATGAGTCTTGCAGCGCCCCTATGGGTAAGATGGGGTGCTGGACAGCCAAGACAGGTGGCATCTTCACTCTAGACCCTCTGAGGACAGGACAGTAAATGACTTGCTTATTGTCCAAAGCTGATAGGAAGAAAACCAGGCTTGAAACTCAGTCCAACATCGTATTTACATCTCCTGTATTGTCCTATTGTTAAATTACTCAGTAATCAATTGGAGAAATTTAAAAATCCAGTCTTCTCAAGCTATTCCTATTGTTGTTACAGATCAAATGAATCAGGGTCTGTTGTCAGTAAGTATTTTTAATCACCTTCAGTGCCCAGAGTGCTGTGCTAATAGGTCGTGATAGAGCAGTGGGCAAAACAGACACCAGCATGCAATCTCAGCATCATCTCGAATCTCATTCCGAGGCCAACTGCAGTGACTCGAGTAGATTATGCATTGAAAGAAGGGTCCACATCCCCCTCCATGATCATTGGTTTATATAACCAAGAGCACAGAAACTTGTCAGAGGCATGGTGGCCTCCTAGGGCAGGAAAGAGGCTGCACATTTTTGTATAGCTTTCCTTGACTCTCAGAGAACCTAAAGAGAGGATATCACTGACTGTCAGATCAGGGAAGTTCAAGTCTTGCTTTTATACTCAGGCTCACACCATCCAGCCTTTATGATGTGAATGTTTCACACTGGGCTCTGCAGCTCCTCAAACCAAACATAACAAGACCACATCTTCATCTATAGAAAGAGAGCAGAATCAATTCTCAGACATCCCTATGTAATATCCCACATCATTCTTACAGCAGAAAGTGAAAAAGAACTAAAGAGCCTCTTAATGAAAATGAAAGAGGAGAGTGAAAAAACTAGCTTAAAACTCAACATTCAAAAAACTAAGATTATGGCATCCGGTCCAGTCACTTCATGGCAAATAGATGGGGAAACAATGGAAACAATGAGAGACTTTATTTTCTTGGGCTCCAGAATCACTGCAGATGGTGACTGCAGCTGTGAAATTAAAAGACACTGGCTCCTTGGAAGAAAAGCCTTGACAAATCTAGACAGCATATTAAAAAGTAGAGACATTACTTTGTCAACAAAGGTCCATCTAGTCAAAGCTATGGTTTTTCGGTAGTCATGTACAGATGTGAGAGCTGGACCATAAATAAGTCTGAGTGCCAAAGAATTGATGTTTTTGAATTGTGCTGGAGAAGAATCTTGAGAGTCCTGTGGACTGCAAGGAGATCAAACTAGTCAGTCCTAAAGGAAATAAACCTGAGTGTTCATTGGAAGGACTGATGCTGAAGCTGAAGCTCCAATACTTTGGCCACCTGATGTGAAGGACTGACTCATTGGAAAAGACCCTGATGTTGGGAAAGATTGAAGGCAGGAGGAGAAGGGGACGACAGAGGACCGGATGGATGGATGGTTGGATGGCATAACTGACTCAATGGACATGAGTTTGAGCATGTTCTGGGAGATGGTGAAGGACAGGAAAGCCTGGCATGCTTCAGTCATGGAGTTGTGAAGAATTGGGCACAACTGAGCGACTGAACAACAACCACTTGGAGAGAGATAACACCTTAACTAGATAGTGGAGGAGCCTGGTGGACTGCAGTCCATGGGGTCGCTAAGAGACACGACTGAGCAACTTCTCTTTCACTTTTCACTTTCATGCATTGGAGAAGGAAATGGCAACCCACTCCAATGTTCTTGCCTAGGGAATCCCAGGGACGGGGGAGCCTGGTGGGCTGCTGTCTATGGGGTCGCACAGAGTCGGACACGACTGAAGCGACGTAGCAGCAGCAGCAGATTTTGAATGCATTGGTATTATGCTACTCTGTTGTTATCAGTATAATATAATCAGGCATTGCATTATATTTTTTCCATTCTAGGTAATTCTATATTCCGAAGGATTTGAATCCAGTAAAATATTAGCAAGAAAAATGACCCAGATGTATAAGCTTTGCAGTGAACAGCTCTCTCAGCAGGATCACTATGACTTTGGCATGAGAGCTGTAAAGTCCGTACTGGTCATGGCTGGGTAAGAAACCAAAGTGGGCAAGAGTTGAGTTCCAAACTGTGTCATGCATTACTCATACATTTCATGAGTAATTCACAGATGGCTGTTAAAGCAACATGTTGTTGTTCAGTGGCTAAGTCATGTTCAATTCTTTGAGACCCCATGGACTGCAGCACACCAGTCTTCCCAGTCCTCCACTCTCTCCTGGAGTTTGCTCAAGTTCGTGTCCATTGAGTTGGTGATGCTATCTTACCACATCATCCTCTGTTGTCCCTACTTTTGCCTTCAGTCTTTCCCAGCAACATGATTAATAAATGTTAGCTGCCACTGTTATCATTCTTACCTTGACACCCCCTGCCACAGTGAAAGAGGGCATCTCTGTTCATCTCACAACAGTTCTTCCCTATGAGAACCAACATAGCTGCCATCAAGCTTTGACTAGCTTTTTTTTCACCTGAATGCATCCAGTATGGGTTTCAGCATATTAAAGGCTTACTTAACCACCATGAGCCAGGATGTGAAAGTGAAAGTGAAGGTCACTCAGTTACGTCCAACTCTTTGTGACCCCATGGACAGTAGCCTACCAGGCTTCTTTGTCCATGGGATTCTCCAGGCCAGAATACTCGAGTGGGTTGCCATTCCCTTCTCCAGGGGATCTCCCCAACGCAGAGATCGAGCCCAGGTCTCCTGCATTACAGGCAGATTCTTTACTATCTGAGCCAACTGATGAGAATTAAAAGGCATTCACTTTGTTATGCACATACACAATTAAGTCATCCCCATCAACTGACAAAGCCTAAAGGATTCAGAGAAACTTCAGTTTTACCTTCAGTACAAGCTTATGTCCTGGACCCCCTCCTCTGTCACTACAGTCTGGTCCAATGCTGAGCTTCTTTCTAGTTCCTAGTGGCATGCACGCATGGTAAGTCGCTTTCAGTCGTGTCCAACTCTGTGACCCTACGGACTGTAGCCTGCCAGGCTTCTATGTCCATGGGATTATCCAGGCAAGAATACTGGAGCGGGTTGCCATTTCCTTCTCCAGTGGATCTTCCCAACCCAGGGATCAAACCCACCTCTCTTACATCTCCTGCATTGGCAAGCGGATTCTTTATCCCTAGCACCATCTGGAAAGCTAGTAGAGCAAGAGCTTTTACTCTTAAGGCCTTAGCTTCTCTCTTTACAACCTCTTGACACCCCTACCTCTGGAACCCCCAACTTGTCCAGAGTCTCTGAGGGAATCTGTCTTTCATCTGCTCCTTCCTATCAGGCGATGACTCTCTGGCTTAGATTCTATTACATGGGGCCCCTTCTGCCTGGCTCCCATACCCCTGGCTTCTGCACAAATCACCCTGCCTTTCTACCCTCTGATCATTCCTTCAACCTCTCAGATACAATATTTCTACTCTCTACAGGATTGCCATTGAAGGAAGAAGGATACTGAGGAGTTCAGACATACCTGTACTCAGAGAACACGACTGCAACCCAGGGGCAAGACAGACAAATGAGCAGTCATCTAGTTAGACTAGTTAGTGTGTGAGGGCAACCATGGCGCTGTGCCCTGGGGTTCACTGAGGTGAGGGGTGGAGGGAATTTTCTAGAAGAGGGAATGATTGAGCTGGGTTTTGAAGGAAAAATGAGAACCAGCAAAAACCCATTCTAGGATAAGAGAAAAGAAAGTGACAGGGATCTGAACCATCATGATGTATTCAGAGAACTATAAATTCAGGTTGGATAAAGTCTGGATTGATAGGAGGTCCTTGAGAAAATGTCCCTATCATTCTCCTCAAGTCAAAGCAGCCTGTGCCTGACTTGTCCATGTGTTGTTTTGGAGATGGACTCTGGGCATGTCAAGGAAAATGGTCCCATCCTTCCAGTAGGAATTGGCAGTGGGGTGCCCTCCACAACTTTCTGCAAGCAGAATCCCCAGCCCAGAGATTTATAAAATCATGTTCAACATTATGTACTTGCAACGTCATCTGAATTATTCCTTTAAATTTAGGTCTTTAAAAAGAGAGAACCCAGACCTCAGTGAAGATGTGGTGTTAATAAGAGCTTTGCGGGACTCTAACTTGCCAAAATTCCTAACAGATGATGCTATTCTATTCAGGTAAATGTCTAGGTGTTACAGAGAAAGCACAGCTACTATGTAGAGGTGAAGGATAGTTTATCTTCAAACATGTCAGTCTCTAGCAACGTATTATCTTTTCTAGAGATACATATTGCAATTTTTAAAATGCTAGTTTCAAATAAAGATACTAAAGTTTTAGCATCAATCCAATCATTTATTTTTTCAACATATTTTTTCTTTATCTTTTAGTAAACGGTTTAATTTTTTAAATTTTTTTCTTTTACTTTNTCTCATCCTCTGTTGCCCCTTCTCCTGCACATAATCTTTCCCAGAAGCAGGGTCTTTTCCAATGAGTCGGCTGTTCACATCAGGTGACAAAAGTATTGGAGCTTCAGCCTCAGCATCAGTCCTTCCAATGAATATTCATGACTGATTTCCTTTAGGACTTGATTTGATCTCCTTGCCGCCCAAGGGACTGTCAAGAGTCTTCTCCAGCACCAGTTTGAAAACATCAGTTCTTCAGTGTTCAGCCTTCTTTATGGTCCAACTATCACATATATACATGATAACTGGAAAAACCATAACTTTGACTATATGGATCTTTGTTGTCAAAGTTATAGCTCTACTTTCTAATATGCCATTTGTCATCATAACATGTCTAAAATGTTGTAGAAAAAGCAAAAGGTGTAGAGTCAGAAGACCCTTCAATGATGATCTTTTTTATCCTCTGGATTTTTGTGTCCTTCAGTCACTCAGCTGTGTCCAACTCTTTTAAACCCCATGAACCTGGTTCCCCTCTCCATGGGATTTCTCATGCTAGAATACTGGAATGTGTTGCCATTTCCTCCTCCAGAATATCTTCCCAACTCAGGGATCAAACCTGCATCTCCTGCATTGGCGGGCACATTCTTACCACTGAGCCACTGGGAGCTTCTTAGAATTCTATTAAACATATGGAAAATCTAGTCTCTACTTAATTATAAAGAACAACTAGAGAAATATATAAAAGTTTTTTTAAGGCATCAACAAAAATAAAATTATACTACTCTTTGGAAAGATCAGAAATGTTAAAATTATTTAAGTTCCAACTAATTCTGAATACTTTATAAATATTATTTAAAACAAAATGCTACATCATATTTTGTATACTATGCCAAATGTTTGTCAAATTTTCATTTATCATATTATTTAGTGAAAATATGGTTAAATGTTTCATTACTTAGATTAGCATATCAATGATATTGATAAGTCTCTACTTAATTATAAAGAACAACTAGAGAAATATATAAAAGTTTTTTTAAGGCATCAACAAAAATAAAATTATACTACTCTTTGGAAAGATCAGAAATGTTAAAATTATTTAAGTTCCAACTAATTCTGAATACTTTATAAATATTATTTAAAACAAAATGCTACATCATATTTTGTATACTATGCCAAATGTTTGTCAAATTTTCATTTATCATATTATTTAGTGAAAATATGGTTAAATGTTTCATTACTTAGATTAGCATATCAATGATATTGATAGTTTTGATGCAACTGTTCTCAAGTAAATTTGCTATATAGGCTATAACTTGCTTATGATACTTACACAGGTCTAAATATTCATCATGGTCACCTCTTTACTGCACCTAAATCTGTGAATTTAATTTTACTGCTTGCCCATCCGCCTTTGTAATAAAAGAACTGCATGGGATTTTAAAAAAAGATCTTAGAAGATGTTTGATAATGGCATTGAGGGCAAAATCAAATTTGCATAATATTTCCTGTGTTTCAAAGGAAGACGCTTTGAATGCTACAAAAAGAGGTAGTGATAATTCAAAAAAACTACCACTGACTCTGGTTGGGGCATGAAAAAAAATGTGTGTATACAGATACACATGAGTAATTGCAAGCACGCATACATACATATTTAATATTCTATTTTTTCCCCATGAATGATATGTGTTGTAATGTGCTCAAGGTGAGGGCTCTGGGAGATCATTTACTTTGCCACATGTTACCAGTCACTACTCTCTCTTAGCTTACAATTGCTACCAAAAATTTCTTTCCCTAAAAGTATCTGGTATCTCAAGCTTGATTTACAAATTTCCATTTCATAAACATCCTCAGATTATCATAACTAAAGAAGAGAGACTTTCATTATATAATATTCATTATAAGATTTTGTTGGGTTTTCCTTTTTGTTTTTAATCATCTCTAGAAACTCCACTTTTCATATCATATTTTTAATCAAAATAAGATACTGCTATGTTGTTCATAGAATACAAAAAAAAATTCATTTTTAAAGCCAATTACAAAATATAAGTTTCATTCCTGTCTGGCCATTAAGTCTCTGATCAATATGAAAGTAGCCAGGAAACACAGAAGATAATCTGTTCACTAATAAACTATAAATGAAATGCTGTGATTTATTATATTTTTAGAACTTAATGTGTACATAAATATTTCAATTTACTCATTTCAACTATATTTGGAAACTTACTAATAGACATTTGGATGACACCAAAATTATGGTCTGAGGTTTTAAAATTGAATTATTATATTAAATGGAAATAACCAGTGATGAAAGGCTATTTTTCTTGTAAAGTATCACAGTGTCTAGCTTTAATCATTGTTTAGTCATATCCATTTTCCCAACACTCTCCACTGTCCCAAATCTTACAAATCAGAATAAAGAGTTATTTTGTACCTTTAATTTCTCATTGTACTTGTATCTCTCTATTTGAATTACATCTATATATTCATATACCTCTGTTCCATATTAGATTCTATAAAAAGGCATTTGAGAATATATCTATTACCACCTCTTTATTTTTTACAGAAGCTGGTACAATCTTACACAAGTTATATATTCAATAATACCTCCTGACACAATACACCTGTAACGAGCTGTTAAAGGAAAGTTTCCTGACTTTTGATGTTACATTCCAAAATAACTTGTAAGGTACAACTCCGAACAGATGTTTTATGGTAGGTGATTGAGAAATCATTAAAGGAATCACCTATATCTCTAACATATAAAAGTATCAAATTTGTCTGCAGAATTTTGTGAGGAGGGTGTAGCTGAAAAGATCTGCACTAAAATTTCAATCTCCAACAAACTGGAGAATGCAGGCCACTATCTCAAGTCATTAGAATGCAGAATGACTTTAAAGCTTCTTAGGTGTCTCCTGCCATTGGTGATCCAGGGAGCTGATATCTGACCCATGCCTAACAAATACGAGGGTGAGGACCACGTGAGAGCAGGACTATGTCTGGGAATAAACTGCACTCTTTTCTCAAGCCAGTCAAAGGAGTGTGTGATTTCTAGTGACCTGTTTAAAAGGCTTCTGGTTTCTGGGGAATTCTGTCAGAGTCAGATATCCTTGGAAGAAAGAGACGGAGTCTATCTTCAGATGCCAAAGCAGAAAGTTCTCTGGGATTGTGCAGATGAAAGCTGGGCATGGTCTACATTGAGAGAGTTGAAGTTGAAGAAGTCTCACACAGGGCATGTGATCGCAGATCACAAAAGCCCAAAGACACTTTAAACTGATCCTTGTTCTGTGAAAGCTTTTGCTTTTTCTTTCCATTCCTCTCTACACTTAGACCAGCGCTGGGAATGCCAAGACACTTTTACTGAAAGGGAAATATCAAATAAAGAGAGCAGAAAGACCCCTGCTGCTGCTGCTGATGCTGCTGCTAAGTTGCTTCAGTCGTGTCCAACTCTGTGCAACCCCATAGACGGCAGCCCACCAGTCTTCCCCGTCCCTGGGATTCTCCAGGCAAGAACACTGGAGTGGGTTGCCATTTCCTTCTCCAGCTCATGAAAGTGAAAAGTGAAAGTGAAGTTGCTCAGTCGTGCCGGACTCACTTAGACCAGCGCTGGGAATGCCAAGACACTTTTACTGAAAGGGAAATATCAAATAAAGAGAGCAGAAAGACCCCTGCTGCTGCTGCTGATGCTGCTGCTAAGTTGCTTCAGTCGTGTCCAACTCTGTGCAACCCCATAGACGGCAGCCCACCAGTCTTCCCCGTCCCTGGGATTCTCCAGGCAAGAACACTGGAGTGGGTTGCCATTTCCTTCTCCAGCTCATGAAAGTGAAAAGTGAAAGTGAAGTTGCTCAGTCGTGCCGGACTCTTAGCAACCCCATGGACTCAGCCCACCAGGCTTCTCTGTCCACGGGATTTTCCAGGAAAGACCCCTAACTTACTTCAAAAACTAGGTTCTCACTGGCAGCAGACTCAGCAGGAAGTAAGGGAGAAAATATAACTGTCTTCTTTTGAAGAGCTTTCAATGATACTTTGAGATATCATTAATGTACAATAAACTGTACAAATTATAATGTAAAATTTAATAAGTTTGACAGGTGCATACTCTGTGAGACTGTGGCATAATCAAGATAGTGAATATACCATCATCCCACTATCATTTTGCCTTTTCACACTGTTCAGGGGTTCTCAAGGCAAGAATACTGAAGTGGTTTGCCATTCCCTTCTCCAGTGGACCACATCCTGTCAGACCTTTCCAGCATGACCCTGCCTTTCTTGGGTGGCCCCACACGGCATGACTTAGTTTCATTTAGTTAGACAAGGTTTTGGTCCATGTGATTAGATTGACTAGTTTTCTGTGATTATGGTTTCAGTGTCTGCCCTCTGATGCCCTCTCGCAACACCCACCTTCTTACTTGGGTTTCTCTTACCTTGGACATTGAGTATCTTCACGGCTGCTCCAGCAAAGTGCAGCTGCTGCACCTAACCTTGGACGAGGGGTATCTCCTCACCACCACCCCTCCTGACCTTGAATGTGGAGTAGCTCCTCTCAGCCCTCCTGCACCTGCGCAGCCACCACTTCTGCAACCAGCGCTGAACATGCAGGCTGCGATGGACCACGCAGAAGCATGGCTGAGAGGAGCTACCCCTCGCCGGAGGTCAGGGGCGGCAGCTGATAGGAGCTACCCAACACCCGAGGCCAGGGGCGGTGGCCAGGATAAGCTACCTGGGCCTTTTCCCTCTCCTTATAAATGTAAGATTCACTTTGTTGCTCTCCCCAAAGTAAATTACTGGGATTTTGATTCAGATTGCCTCAGATCCATAGATCAAATTGGTAATAACTAACATCTTCACAGTATTGAGTCTTTATATCCATGCACAATCTCTCCGTTTACTTAGATGTTCTTTGTTTTCTTTCATCAGAATTGTGTTTGTTTTCCTCACATTTCCTCTTGGAAATATTTGTTTAAAATATGCCAATATTTTTTATACTAATTAAATGATTTTGTATTTTCAGTTTCAAATTCTAATTATTCATTGTTGATATATAAAAAAGCAATTGACTTTTGTATATTTACCTTGTATCCTACAACTTTACTATAACTACTTACTAGTTTAAGGAGTTTTGTTTCAATTCTTTGGGATTTTTTGTATGGACAATTGTAAAGACATTTTTTTTTCTTTCTTCTCAGTCTGTATACTTTTTTCCCCTTTTATTGTCCTATCACATTAGCTAAGACTTTCAGTACTTTCAGTACAATGTTAATAAAAGTGGTGAGGGGGCAACATTCTTTTTTAAATCTTTGGTCCTTTACCTTGAATAAATATTTTAAATGCTTCTTTTTATACTTTTTTCATTGTTCTTTATTATGAAAGATAATCATCAGTATAGAAGACTGTGTGAAATACATGTTGCCAGTTTAACAAATGATTATAAAATAAATACCTGTGTGTGTGTATGTTTGTGTGTGTGCACGCACATGCACTCAGTAGCTTCAGTTGTGTCTAAATCTTTGTGACCCTATGGAGTATAGCCTGCCAAGCTCCTCTGTCTATGTGATTCTCCAAGCAAGAATACTGGAGCTGGTTGCCATGCCCTCTTCCAGGGGATCTTCCTGACCCAAACTACCTATATACCAACTACCAGATCAAGATCACTTATCAGTGACCCAGAATCTTCCCATAGAATGTCTTTTTTTGTGTGTGTGTGACTTGTTTCATATCATGTGATGCTTACATCCTTTAGTCTAAAAGTCACAGGATATAATGTAATATATGTTTGAACCAACTATTTACAAGCTCCCTGTCTATGTGATTCTCCAAGCAAGAATACTGGAGCTGGTTGCCATGCCCTCTTCCAGGGGATCTTCCTGACCCAAACTACCTATATACCAACTACCAGATCAAGATCACTTATCAGTGACCCAGAATCTTCCCATAGAATGTCTTTTTTTTTTTTTGTAACTTGTTTCATATCATGTGATGCTTACATCCTTTAGTCTAAAAGTCACAGGATATAATGTAATATATGTTTGAACCAACTATTTTTGAACTTAATTATATATGTTATCTGGTCTTGCTAAAATATTGTTTGTTTGATTTTCAGCTGAATGAAGAAACTCAAGAATATATATTGAATCTTTTCCAGCGTTATGTTGATGATGGTTTAAATTTTATCAATAAAAAATGCCACCAAGCAATTCCACAAGTGGACATCAGCAAAGTTACTACACTCTGTTGCTTATTGGAGTCTTTAATACTTGAGAAAGATAGAGTTAATTTGACAATGGTAGGAAGAGTTTTCTTACTGCTGTAAAGCTAGGAAAACATGATTATCATATAAATTCTTTGCAAATAAACAATTCCAAACTTTCTGTCATATAGTTATTTGATTTTCAAGTTAATTTTTTAGGGGACTAATGAATGTGAATAGATTTATAGACACTCAAATTGGAAGGAATTTTACACTATAGTTTACTCCTCTACTCAGTGTTTAAATTTCCTTAGTCTGTAACATATTCCCAGTGTGTGTCTACTTAAATAACTTCATACAAGCATAGACATAGTTATAATAGTTGAAAGACACCCTTGAACTTTTGTTTTCCATCCTTCTTGCCATTCATTTTCTCATCAGAGTATTTAAATGTATGCCACTCTAAAACATCACTTGGTGCACTATTGAATGAAATATAAGAAACATACACCATCCCGTTTTAAAAATACATAAGTCTAAGCAAGAGAAACCAGTCTTTAGACTTTGAAAATTAGGATTCATTTATGCTAACATTAAATATTAAAAGTTTTTCTCTTTGTTCTTTCAGGAGCAACAAAATTGAACACTGTTCTGTGTCAGACTTTTGTATTCTGTTACTTATGGTCTTTAGGTGGAAATCTAACTGAAAATCACTGGGATTCTTTTGATACATTTATTAGAACACAATTTGATGATAATCCTGATGCCAGGGTAAGAGCCAAATAAATTTAATTTTAATATAACTCTGAATCATTAAAATTAAATTTCAAGATGAAAACTTTCAAAGCTTTAGTTCTAGTATAAATATAATTTCTTCATTTGAAAGGTTTCTAAAATTATTCACTTTCTTAAACTAGCTATAACATTTATTGTATTAAAATTATTTAAGAATTCTCTCCAGGCCATATGAAGAATGTAAGGCGTAAAAGTGAATAAAAACTCCCTACTATTAACAAAAATATTGAATTCTAGCAAGTAAATTTATATTTTCACAGTGCTATGGTTTAGCAGTTGTGAAACTACTTTCTGTATGTTCTAAACCTGAGCAAATGAATCAGTATATTGAAGATAATCACAACCAGGTTTCTCACTGTTAAGAGAAGGTATATTACAAATATAGAGGAGAAAAATTAGAATATATTTTGTGTTATTGGATTGGAATTAGAGGTTTTTGGACTCATGGAATAGATAGATAGAGCATATGTATATGGTGTACATATCCATACACACATAAATTTCCTAGTTCTGTGTGCTGAGAGGAACTAGAAGCGATGGCACATCAATAGCAATGAGCATACTTAGTTGCTGATTTCTGAATACCCTTCTCCATGAAAGGGAACCAAAGCACCTTAGTGAAATGGCTGATTCCAGGACTGAGTTGAGGAAAGTTCAAAATGAGCCCAGAATATCTTATGTCGGATAGTAAATAAGTGCTTGAAGAACAATGGCACCTGTCAAAAGAGCACAGGAGCCAATTTGAAGGGATTCCCATTAGACAAATCTAGGCATATTTGAGCATCAAAATAATGATGGTGTGGATTTCAAACTACTGAATGAAATAAAAGTCTGTGAGTTGATCCACATAAAAATATATTGAATAAATAAACTAGGGAGAAAGAGCTCTTCCTTACAGGAGAATACCAGCTAATCTATATAGGAGAAATGATGGGATTAGAAAGTTATTACTTTGCAACCATTGTAGTATTAATTGATTTATGCAAGAATCACCAATGGATGCAAAAACTAGTAGGTGAAGGTTTCTTGAAAAACACTATTTACATAGTTTCAAAACATCTTCTACAAATCACTTATTAGTTGTAAAGAGAAAAACAATGTCATTATATTGAAAAACCTTGTAGACACCAAATTAACTAGGTGACTGATTTATCATCAATATTAGCACAAACTTGTGCCTTCTGATGTGGTACATGGAGAAGTATACAGCCTTGCTTCCGAGCTATTCCTTCCAAAATGCATAACCTTACTCTGACTACAACAAAGATAGTAGAGGTGATGGAATTCCAGTTGAGCTATTTCAAATCCTAAAAGGTGATGCTGTAAAAGTGCTGCACTCAATATGCAAGGAAATTTGGAAAACTCAGCAGTGGCCACACGACTGGAAAAGGTCACTTTTCATTCCGATCCCAAAGAAAGGCAATGTCAAAAAATGCTCAAACTACCGCACAATTGCACTCATCTCACATGCTAGTAAAGTAATGCTCAAAATTCTCCAAACCAGGCTTCAGCAATACATGAACCATGAACTTCCAGATGTTCAAGCTGGCTTTAGAAAAGGCAGAGGAACTAGAGATCAAATTGCCAACATTTGCTGGATCATCGAAAAAGCAAGAGAATTCTTATTTCTGCTTTATTGACTATGCCAAAGCCTTTGACTGTGTAGATCACAATAAACTGTGGAAAATTCTGAAAGAGATGGGAATACCAGACCACCTGATCTGCCTCTTGAAAAACCGGTATGAAGATCAGGAAGCAAGAGTTAGAACTGGACATGGAACAACAGACTGGTTCCAAATAGGAAAAAGAGTACATCAAGGCTGCATATTGTCACCCTGCTTATTTAACTCATACACAGAGTACATCATGAGAAACGCTGGGTGGAGGAAGCACAAGTTGGAATCAAGATTGCCAGGAGAAATATCAATAACCTCAGATATGCAGATGACACCACCCTTATGGCAGAAAGTGAAGAAGAACTAAAGAGCCTATTGATGAAAGTGAAAGAGGAGAGTGAACAAATTGGCTTAAAGCTCAACATTCAGAAAACAAAGATCATGGCATCCAGTCCCATCACTTCATGGCAGATAGATGGGGAAACAATGGAAACAGTGAGAGACTTTATTTGGGGGGGGCTCCAAACTCACTGCAGATGGTGACTGCAGCCATGAAATTAAAAGACGCTTACTCCTTGGAAGAAAAGACAACATTCAGAAAACAAAGATCATGGCATCCAGTCCCATCACTTCATGGCAGATAGATGGGGAAACAATGGAAACAGTGAGAGACTTTATTTGGGGGGGGCTCCAAACTCACTGCAGATGGTGACTGCAGCCATGAAATTAAAAGACGCTTACTCCTTGGAAGAAAAGTTATGACCAACCTAGATAGCATATTGAAAAGTAGAGACATTACTTTGTCAACAAAGGTCCATCTAGTCAAGGCTATGGTTTTTCCGTAGTCATGTATGGATGTGAGAGTTGGACTATAAAGAAAGCTGAGCACCAAAGAATTGATGCTTTTGAACTGTGGTGTTGGAGAAGACTCTTGAGAGTCCCTTGGACTGCCAGAAGATCCAACCAGTCCATTCTAAAGGAGATCAGTCCTGGGTGTTCATTGGAAGGTCTGATTTTGAAGCTGAAGCTCCAATACTTTGGCCACCTGATATGAAGAGCTGACTCATTGGGAAAGACCCTGATGCTGGGAAAGACTGAGGGAAGGAGGAGAAGGGGACAGCAGAGGATGAAATGGTTGGATAGCATCACTGACTCAATGGACATGAGTTTGGGTAGGCCCCGGGAGTTGGTGTTGGACAGGGAGACCTGGCGTGCTGTGGTTCATGGGGTCGCAAAGAGTTAGACATGACTGAGTGACTGAACTGAACTGAACTGAACTCTGACTATGGATACACCAAGACTACTCAAACTGATGAACATTCTATAAAATAAACTGGCCCATATTTTTCAACAGTGTCTGTCGTGAAAGAAAACTGAGGAACTTTCTCAGATAAAGAGATATAATCAAATGCAATGCAATATCCTGGATTGGATCTTAGACTGAAAAAAATATGGCTATAAATAATATTGTTAATAGACAGTACTTGAATACAGAATGTAAATTGGATAATAGCATTGTATTAATATTCAATTTTCTGATTTCAATCATTATAGTGTGGTTGTAAAATATCCCTGTTTTTTAGGAAATGCTCACATACTTATAAATGCTCACTATATAGAATAGTGTATATAACTGACATCTTAGAGTAAGAGAAACACTAAATCAAGAGGCAAAATGTGAACAGTCAATTAATCTATATAAGAAATATATGGGAATTCTTTGTACCATTCTTTTAACTTTTCTATAATTTTTAAATTATATCAAAATAAAAAGTTACCAAAAGTAACACTGTTGGTGGGAATGCAAATTAGTATAGCCACTATGGAGAACAGTGTGGAGATTCCTTAAAAAATTGCAAATAGAACTGCCTTATGATCCAGCGATCCCACTGCTGGGCATACACACCAAGGAAACCAGAATTGAAAGAGACACGTGTACCCCAATGTTCATCGCGGCACTGTTTATAATAGCCAGGACATGGAAGCAACCTAGATGTCCATCAGCAGATGAATGGATAAGAAAGCTGTGGTACATATACACAATGGAGTATTACTCAGCTATTAAAAAGAATACATTTGAATCAGTTCTAATGAGGTGGATGACGCTGGAGCCGATTATACAGAGTGAAGTAAGCCAGAAAGAAAAACACCAATACAGTATACTTACACATATATATGGAATTTAGAATGATGGTAATGATAAACCTGTACGCAAGACAGCAAAAGAGACACAGATGTATAGAACGGCCTTTTGGACTCTGTGGGAGAGGGAGAGGGTGGGATGGGTTGGCAGAGTGGCAAT
Source organism: Aepyceros melampus (assembly GCA_006408695.1). Lineage (NCBI taxonomy): Eukaryota > Metazoa > Chordata > Mammalia > Artiodactyla > Bovidae > Aepyceros > Aepyceros melampus. Next base: position 62,347 of record SJXQ01006696.1, on the reverse strand, counting down.
GTAACATGTATGATATCATAAGTGAATCGAATTGCCGGTCTAGGTTCGATGCAGGATGCAGGATGCTTGGGACTGATGCATGGGGATAATCCAGAGAGAAGGTGTGGAGCGGGAGGGGGGCTGTGGGGGTCGGGGATGGGAGTTCATGTACACTCGTGGCTGATTCATGTCAATGTATAGCAAAACGAATACAGTATTGTAAAGCAAAACAAACTAAAAAATAAAAATTAATTTTAAAAAAAGTTACCAAAAGTAAAATCCCTAAGAAATTAAGGCCTATGGATTAGAACCTTCTAGTAGATATGAAACCCTGTTGGATCTTCAAGATCATTGTATCATAATTGGACAAGATGAACCTAGTTGAGGACAACTGAAAAACTGAGACAGAGAGACAGATCTCTCTGGATCAACGAAAATGATCTGGGTTCATCAAAAGGCTGTGGGAGATGGCCCAGGGCAAATATTCAGTTCAACAAGTATCTGTTGAAAACCTCTTACATAGTAGACACTATTCTGGATATGGGAGCTAAATCAAGTAACCAAAGTCCCTAGCCTCATAGACATTACATTACAGTCAGGGGAGTCAGCCACAGACATATATACATCAATGACAATTGAGTGCCATGGAGATGAATAAAGCAGAGTAAGGATGACAGTACTGTAGGTCAGGGGGAAACTGTTTTATATATTAATATTAGTCAGGAAAGCTTTGCTAATTATGTGATGTACAGAGTTCTGAAGAAAGTCAAAGCTCTAATGGTTCCATAGGGGAAAGCATTCCAGTCAGAAGGAAAAGCAAATATGAATGCCTTTACTCAGTGAATGATTGATTGAAAGTTCTGAAAAACAGCAGACTTGTGAGGTCAGAATGGAAAAATCAAGTGGGAGTGTAGTATAAAATGAGGTCATGGAAGTAAGCAGGGGGACAAAAAATATAGCCTTATGGGCCATTGTAAGGACCTTGATTTCGCATTGGGTGTGATGAGAAGCTATTGAAGCATTATGACCTAAGATCTTTAGAAGGGCAGTGCCAGCCCCTGTCCTGGAAGTGGTGATTCTACTTGGATAGCAGGAGGGAGTCCAGGTGAAAAAGTGGATTCCTCCTTCTGTCTGCAAGCCCCAAATGAATAGGCTGTTGGCTTTTTGTTTCTTGCCTCAATAAATGGTCTGACAGCCACAGGCAGTGCCAGCCCCTGTCCTGGAAGTGGTGATTCTACTTGGATAGCAGGAGGGAGTCCAGGTGAAAAAGTGGATTCCTCCTTCTGTCTGCAAGCCCCAAATGAATAGGCTGTTGGCTTTTTGTTTCTTGCCTCAATAAATGGTCTGACAGCCACATGGTAGTAGCCAGAGCTCAATGACTGTTATAGATTCTTCCTTCTTTACTCATCTGAGTTGAAGTGAGTGAATTTTTTCTTCTAATAAGTTTTTTTTTTTTTCAAATATGGCCTCTTCTCTTCATCCTTACATGCATCCTTGGTAAGTCACTTTAAGTCGTGTCCAACTCTGTGTGACCCCATGAAGTTGTAGCACACTAGTCTCCCCTGTCCTTGGGATTCTCCAGGCAAGAATACTGGAGTGAGTTGCCATGTCCTCCTCCTCTTCATCCTTATTGCCTCTCAATAACTCAGATTCATTTCTTTTCTGGGTTGTTGAAATGCAAATTCATTATTCCCTTCCTTTTGGTCCTATCCTTTCTGATTAAGCTATACACCATTATTTTTTAAAATTACAGGTTGCAATTTATTAATTGACATGAAATCAGTTGAGAGAGTCACAACCTAGTTCTGAGAAATGAAATAGCCAGAAATTAAGGAAACAATTCCATTCACCATTGCAATGAAAAGAGTAAAATACTTAGGAATATATCTACCTAAAGAAACAAAAGACCTATATATATAAAACTATAAAACACTGATGAAGGAAATCAAAGAGGACACAAGTAGATGGAGAAATATACCATGTTCATGGATTGGAAGAATTATTATAGTGAAAATGATTATTACCCAAAGCAATCTATAGATTCAATGCAATCCCTATCAAGCTACCAATGGTATTTTTCAGAGAATTAGAACAAATAATTTCACATTTTGTATGGAATTATAAAAAACCTCGAATAGACAAAGCAATCTTGAGAAAGAAGAATGGAACTGGAAGAATCAACCTGCCTGACTTCAGGCTTTACTACATAGCCACAGTCATCAAGACAGTATGGTACTGGCACAAAGACAGAAACATATATCAATGGAACAAAATAGAAAGCCCAGGGATAAATCCATGCACCTATGGACACCTTATCTTTGACAAAAGAGGCAAGAATATACAATGGAGAAAAGACAATCTCTTTAACAAGTGATGCTAGGAAAACTGGTCAACCACTTGTAACAGAATGAAACTAGAATGCTTTCTAACACCATACACAAAAATAAACTCAAAATGGATTAAAGATCTAAATGTAAAACCAGAAACCATAAAACTCCTAGAGGAAAACATAGGCAAAACACTCTCTAACATAAACCACAGCAGGATCCTCTATGACCCGCCTCCCAGAGTAATGGAAATAAAAGCAAAAATAAATAAATGGGACCTAATTAAGCTTAAAAGCTTTTGCACAATGAAGGAAACTATAAGCAAGGTGAAAAGACAGCCTTCCGAATGGGAGAAAATAATAGCAAACAAAACAGCTGACAAAGAATTAATCTCAAAAATATACAAGCAGCTCATACAGCTCAATTCCAGAAAAATAAGTGACCCAATCAAAAAATGGGCCAAAGAACTAAACAGACATTTCTCCAAAGAAGACATACAAATGGCTAACAAACATGTGAAAAGATGCTCAACATCAATCATTATCAGAGAAATGCAAATCAAAACCACAATGAGGTACCATCTNACAGCTCAATTCCAGAAAAATAAGTGACCCAATCAAAAAATGGGCCAAAGAACTAAACAGACATTTCTCCAAAGAAGACATACAAATGGCTAACAAACATGTGAAAAGATGCTCAACATCAATCATTATCAGAGAAATGCAAATCAAAACCACAATGAGGTACCATCTCACACCAGTCAGAATGGCTGCTATCAAAAAGTCTACAAACAATAAATTCTGGAGAGGGTGCAGAGAAAATGGAACCCTCTTACACTGTTGGTGGGAATGCAAACTAGTACAGCCACTATGGAGAACAGTGTGGAGATTCCTTAAAAAGCTGGAAATAGAACTGCCATATGAACCAGCAATCCCACTGCTGGGTATACACACCAAGAAAAGCAGAATTGAAAGAGACACGTGTACCCCAATGTTCATTGCAGCACTGTTTACGATAGCCAGGACACAGAAGCAACCTAGATGTCCATTGGCAGACAAATGGATAAGAAAGCTGTGGTACATATGCACAATGGAATATTACTCAGCTATTAAAAAGAATGCATTTGAGTCAGTTCTAATGAGGTGGATGAAACTGGAGCCTATTATACAGAGCGAAGTAAGTCAGAAAGAAAAACACTGATACAGTATATTAATGCATATATATGGAATTTAGAAAGATGATAACCATGACCCTATATGCGAGATAGCAAAAGAGACAGAGATGTAAAGAACAGACTGTTGGACTATGTTTGAGAGGCAGGGTGCTCAGGGCTGGTGCACTGGGATGACCCTAAGAGATGAGATGGGGAGGGAGGTGGGAAGGAGGGTCAGGATGGGGAACACATGTACAACCATGGCTGATTCATGTGAATGTATGGCAAAACCACCACAATATTGTAAAGTAATTAGCCTCTAATTAAAATTTTTAAAAATTAAAAACAAACCAAAAAAAATAATAATATTAAATCAAACCTTATAAAAGTGAATGGTAGGCAATAATAAAGATGAGAGTAAATACCAATGAAATAGTGAAAATTTTCAAATATAGAAAATAAAGGCAATTTTATAGACTTGCTGTGAGGATTGAGGTGAGGTCAGGTGAGGTGAAGTCGCTCAGTCGTGTCCGACTCTTTGCGACCCCGTGGACTGTAACCTACTAGGCTTCTCAGTCCATGGGATTCTCCAGGCAAAAATACTGGAGTGGATTGCCCTTTCCTTCTCCAGTGAGGATTGAATGAGTCATAAAATAGAAAGCTCTTAGAACTTTGAAATATTAAGCATCCATGATTATGAAAAAGATTATATACAAATGAAAAAATATTGGTGATAATTTTAAGCAAGCAAAACAAAATATGGTTTGTAAAATCATATCACATATATATATTTAGATACCTGTATACATATGCCATGTATCTATATATTTTATAAAACTTATAAAACTATTCCCATTCTATGACTTTTTAAAATTTTATACATGTATGCACAAGGGCTAGAAGAGAACATGGACAAATAAAAATCACTTTTAACTAAAAAAAAAAAAAAAGAAATGAAATAGCCACCATCACAACTTTTAGTTAACACTATATTGGAGATCCTAGCTAGTGCAGTAAGGCAGGGGGGAAAAATAAAATATAAACTTTAATATGAAATAAAGCTGTCATTATTTGAAAGAAACATAACTCACTATGTAGAAAATCCTAATAAGGTTTTTTTGATAGAATAGAATGTGAAATAGAGTGATACTTGGGGTAAATATTATACATATTTAAACGAACAGATCTATATGTATGTACCAGATCACCATGTGAAACTGAGTCACTGTCAATAAATATCAGCAAGATCCTCTTTGACCCACCTTATAGAGTGATAGAAATAAAAACAAAAATAAGTAAATAAAACCTAATTAAAAGCTTTTGCACAGCAAAGGAAACTAAACAAAATGAAAAGACAACCCTCAGAATGGGAGAAAATAATAGCAAAGCAATTGAAAAAGGATTAATCTGAAAAATATACAGGCAACTCATGCAGCTCAATATCAGAAACACAAGCAACCCAATCACAAAATGAGAAGACCTAAATAGACATTTCTCCAAAGAAGTCATACAGATGACCAAAATACATGAAAAGATGCTCAACATCACTCATTATTAGAGAAATGCACATCAAAAGTACAATGAAGTATCACCTATCACTGTTCAGAATGGCCATCATCAAAACATCTGCAAATAGATGTGGAGAAAAGGGAAGCCTCTTGCACTGTTGGTGGGAATGTAAATTGTTACAGCCACTATGGAGAATGTAGAGACTCTTTAAAAAACTAGGAATAAAGTGACATTATGACCCAGAAATCCCACTACTGGGCATATATCCTGAGAAAACCAGAATTGAAAAAGACACAGATACCCCAGTGTTCATTGCAGTACTATTTACAGTAGCTAGGATATGGAAGCAACCTAGATGTCCATCAGCAGATAAATGAATAAAGTGGAAGTTGTGGTACATATATACAATGGAATATTACTCAGCCATAAAAAGGAAAGAATATGAGTCAGTTGAACTGAGGTGGATGAACCTAGGGCCTGTTTTACAGAGTGAAGTAAGAAACAGAAAAATAAATCTCATATAGTAAATGCATACATATGGGATCTAGAAAAATGGTACTGATGAACCTATTTGCAGGGCAGGAATAGAGATGCAGACATAGAGAACAGACTTGTAGACAGCAGGGGAAGGAGAGGATGGGATGAATTGAGAGTGTAGCAGTGAAACATATACATTACCATATGTAAAGTAGATAACTAGTGGGAAGCTGCTATATAACACAGGGAGCTCACTCCGGTGATGACTTCTGTGAACACCTAAAGGGATGGGAAGGGGCATGCTGTTGTACAGCAGAAACCAACACAACACTAAAGCAATTATCCTCCAATTAAAAATAAATGTTTTTGAAAAGGGTCACTGCCCAGTAAGCTTGAAACACCACTGTTTTGTGCAGCTGCCAGAATGAACCTTTTGAAAAGCCATCTGATCATGTTACCCACTTAGAATTCTTCACTGAACTCTTGCTGCAAGCTCTTTAACAAATGAGGTTTTTATAATTTGGTCACATCTGTGTGTCCAGACGTATCTCTTATAGTTTCCATGTGCATGGCACTTTCCATGGCTTCCACGGCTGTCCATGGCTGTTTTCTTAGTGTGAACCCTGACTCCTTTTTCCCCATCCCCACTTCATCTCTTCTCTGCCCATCTGACTCCTGCTCATCCTTCAAGTCTGAGTTGTAGCATCACCACCCCCTAGTGTGTTAGGAGATATTAGTAACTCAGTCGTGTCTGACTCTTTGTGACCCCATGACTATAGCCCACCAGGCTCCTCTGCCCATGGAATTCTCCAGGCAAGAACACTGGAGTGGGTAACCTTACCCTTCTCCAGGGAATAGTCTCAACCCTGGAAGTGGAATGCACGGATCCTAGAGTGCAGGCAGATTCTTCATTGTCTGAGCCCCCAGGGAAGCCAACCTAAATCTCTAGCCACTGCGACAACTCCCCTGTGAGTAGAAATGAGCCGTCCGTCCTCTATGGATGTACTAAACTCTATGAGAACCCTTATTTCTCCATGAGTATTAACTAGTGTGTTTGTGTCCTCGAGATGGATTATAAAGTCATTGAAGGCAAAGGCTGGGTCTTGTTCAGCATTTTCCCCCACACCAAACACACTATTTGGTGTAGAGTAATCCCTTGAATTTTGGGTCTTAATGTTGAATTAAATATTTTTATAATGTAGTTTTAACATAGTACATCAGGGTTTTACTGTACAGTATTTCATGATTAAAGAATTGGACTCTGATACTTAAGCAACTACTTCTCTACAAGGCAACAAGAAATCCAAACCCATCCATGTTCTATAACTACATTTGCTTCCACGTAACTATTTCTATGACCGTGTGTTAATCCTTTCAATAGTGGTGTTTAATTTTGTATCCTAGCTTCCCAGTTCTGGTGACCTGTGGAGCATTCACATGGATTTTGACACCAAACGGCTGGATCCCTGGGAACGAATCATACCCACCTTCAAATACAGCCGAGACACTCCGTTTTTTGAAATGCTTGTCCCCACAGCTGACACAGTGCGTTTTGGGTACCTAATGGAAAAACTACTAGCAGTCAAGCATTCAGTGTTGTTTACTGGAATAACTGGAGTTGGCAAGGTAGGAAACCTACATCAAACAAGAAAGTGTTAGTTGCTCTTTCATGTCCAACTCTTTATGATCCTGTGGACTGTAGCCTGCCAGGCTTCTCTGTCCATGGAATGCTCCAGGCAGGAATTACTGAAGTGGTTAGCCATTCCCTTCTCCAAGGGATCTTCCCAACCCAGGATCAAACTTGGGTCTCCTGCACTACAGGCAGATTCTTTATCATCTGAGCCATGGGGAAGCCCCACATTGTACAAGAAGCTCTGTCCAAAATGAGGGCACAATGAACCTAAAATTGTGAGCCCCATAAATAACACCTTATTTCTCAGGGGAATTTCTTCTGAATTTGTGTCACTTTTTCAGGAAAAATATAACCAGCTCCAGAATTTGCTACTTTCTGAATAAATCCTTGGTGTCAATAATATATATAAACCAGAAGACCCTGTGAACCAAATCTTTTGTGTTTGGGAGCTTTTATGTTGTGTCCCTGAAAATTTCTGGGGCTGCCACTTCACAAGTTAGGGTGGGAAACTGTCAAGGCAATGTGTGTCCCCATGAACGATTAACGAAGGTCAGTCTTTCGCCTCCTGCCCATTTACTTCTACTCGGCACAGCAATGGTGTTTAGGAAAAGTAGAATATAGAGGAAAATGCTGATTATTTGGTTTTCTTGATTTGGGGGCAGTCCATATGAACAGGGACCCACTGTTTTCCCTCTAATTGTTTCTAAGTCTCTGGCTCTTGCTATCAAATTAACTTGGATAGTAACCAAGATGGATTTTGATATAAAACTAAAATAAAAATTTTTGCTGAGATAGAGCTGATTAGAATATTTCCTTGGTTCTGATAGCTGTAATTAAATGGAATCTCCAGGAAGAAAAAGATCTAATTGTTTCTAAGTCTCTGGCTCTTGCTATCAAATTAACTTGGATAGTAACCAAGATGGATTTTGATATAAAACTAAAATAAAAATTTTTGCTGAGATAGAGCTGATTAGAATATTTCCTTGGTTCTGATAGCTGTAATTAAATGGAATCTCCAGGAAGAAAAAGACATTTCAATCTAGCTTTAACCTCCCTCCCTCCTCTTATCCTGATTTTACTCATTGTACCAGATTATTACTGATATACATAATTGAAAGATATTGAATGTAAATCAATTAACATCATTTTTTAAATTTTAAAGTCTGTTATTGCAAAAGGATTGCTAAATAGAATTCAAGAATCAGCCGGCTATGTCCCTGTTTATCTAAATTTTTCTGCTCAAACTTCATCTTCAAGAACACAAGAGATCATTGAGTCAAAACTGGAAAGGAAAAGAAAAAATATCCTAGGTAAGATTTATTCTTGTCATTTGCCTCACACAAATTATTTATTAAGCTAATTCACAAAAACAGTACATGTAATAAAGTTACAATTGGATATTTCCTTTGCTTAATTTATTTGTAAAGGTAATTCTGTTCATGATATTCTTTCATGGCTTTAGATCTAGATATCTTACTGTTGGCAAGCAAGTCATTTACGTCTATCATCACCTTCAACTCAGAAATCTTCTATCTCTACCTCTCCAAGGCGCTTGCTCTCTCTACTCGCTCTTCTTTCAAACCTGCTTTTGCTTAATTTATTTGTAAAGGTAATTCTGTTCATGATATTCTTTCATGGCTTTAGATCTAGATATCTTACTGTTGGCAAGCAAGTCATTTACGTCTATCATCACCTTCAACTCAGAAATCTTCTATCTCTACCTCTCCAAGGCGCTTGCTCTCTCTACTCGCTCTTCTTTCAAACCTGCATTGATTTCCCCTTATTTAAAGCAAACAAACCTCTTTCTATCTGGTGCATTGAGTTACCTGAACCCAGTATAGAATAAGCATGAAACCACTTTGGGGTTTCTTCAGGCAGCACTTTCCCCCAAGCTTTGTGGGTTCTCCCTCACCCTTCCTTTTCAACTGTTTCGATCAATACCATAACTTTCTGGTCACTTGCAGTCATTTTGAGTCTGGTCCAATGAAATCTTCAATCCCAAACCTAATTTTTTGTCTTTTTTTTAAGTATCATTGTGTTAATCTCTGCTGTACAGCAAAGTGACTCAGTTATACACATATGTACATTCTTTTTTATATTCTTTTCCATTATGGTTTATCCCAGGAGATTGGATCTAGTTTCCTGTGCTCTACAGTAGGGCCTTGTTGTTTATCAATCCCCAACCAATTTAAACTCCTCCTGGGGGCTTCTCTAGTGGTCCAGTGACATAAGCAGGTGGTGCGGGTTTGATCCCTGATCAGGGAGCTAAGATCCCCACGTGCCTCACAGCCAAAAAGCCAAAACATAAAACAGAAGCAGTGTTGTCAGAAATTCAATAAAGACTTTTCAAAAAAGCTCTTCCTCTCCTCTGTTGTAAGCCAGGTTTGTGGCTGGAGGTGCTGGAGGCGAAGAGGGGCATGGGTGCTCTTTTACTCTTCCCACCCTGCCTCTGGGAGGCTCTAGTATATCAGGATGGGAGGAGAAGGGAAGGACAAGGTTCTCTGTAAGTGAAGTTTAGATGGGCCTCCGTGGGTTGTCTTTGCTTCTCTGCTGGCCAGATGTCTGTCCATGCCCTTGGTGTGGCACACTTCCAGGAGCAGGCCCTCTGAAGGATTCCTGAAAGAACTGTGTGCAGGCCAAGCCCTGACCTCCCCACTGGAGGCTTCCCTGACCTCCCCACTGAAGGTTCCCCTGATCTCTGCACTGGAAGGTTCCCTGATCTCCTCCCCAGTGGAAGATTCCCTGACCTCTCCATTGAAAAGTTCCCTGTTGGCAATGTCTCTCAGCCCCACTCCGTCCCACCCTCCTGAGACACATCCTAAAAACTCTTGTGCTATGGTCCACTTGCCCAGCCCACAGCCCTCCTGGGTGGAGCACTAGGCCAAGCTCAGGCCCAGCTGCCCTCCACATGGTCCATCATCTCACAGGCCTTGCTGTGCCAGCTGCTCTACTGCTGCTGCTGCTAAATCACTTCAGTCATATCCAATTCTCTGCGACCCCATAGACGGCAGCCTACCAGGTTCCCCTGTCCCTGGGATTCTCCACGCAAGAACACAGGAGTGGGTTCCCATATCCTTCTCCAATGCATGAAGGTGAAAAGTGAAAGTGAAGTCGCTCAGTCATATCCGACTCTTAGCGACCCCCTGGACTGCAGCCTACCAGGCTCCTCCATCCGTGGGATTTTCCAGGCAAGAGTACTGGAGTGGGGTGCCATNTGCAACACCTACCATCTTACTTGGGTTTCTCTTACCTTGGGCGTGGGGTATCTCTTCATGACTGCTCCAGCAAAGCACAGCCACTGCACCTTACCTTGGATGAGGGATATCTCCTTACCGCCACTGTTCCTGACCTTCAATGTAGGATAGCTCCTCTAGGCCCTCCTATGCCTGCCCAGCCACCATTCCTCTGGTTGCTCCTCCCAGCCGCCGGCCCTGGCCTCGCGCGTGGGTGGCTCCTCTCAGCTGTCGCTCCTGGCCTCGGGGGCGAGGTGGCTTCTCCCGGCCACCCCAGACCTCAGATGTGGTGTGTCTCCTCCCTGCCACCACCAGCCTCGGACGTGGGGTGTCTCCTCCCAGCCGCTGCCCTGACCTCGGAAGCGGGGTGTCTCCTCCCGGCCACCACTGACCTCGGACGCGGGGTGTCTCCTGGCTGCTGTCCCTGACCTCAGACACGGGGTAGCTCCTCCCGGCCACCACTGACCTCGGACGCGGGGTAGCTCCCCTACATCTTTCTGGTGGAGGCCCCAAATTTTTATGAATGATTGTCTTAGAACCCTTTCATACCCCTGACCTGCTACTTGACTTCCAGAGCCCAGAAAATGAAGTGAGGCCATGGGATTTACCTTATTTTCTTTGCAGTTGTCACTGATGCCAGATACCAGCATGGGTGGAGTCACTTCCTCTGCTTAAGTTGTTCTCTTTTCTCTGTTCATCACTTTTTTCCCCTGAATGTACATATTGACTTTCTTCAGGTTAAATATGACATTGTACAGCTCCAGTGGATTTCCCGTTGACTTTATTTGTTGTTCAGTTACTCAGTCATGTCCGACTCTTTGCAACCCCATGGACTGCAGCATGCTAGGCTTCCTTGTCCTTCACTATCCCTGTTTTGATGTTATAAAGGTGCTTTGAAAATCCAGCCATGTTTTCCCTATAAAGGGTAGTGGTATGGCATTTATGCAAGGAAACCTGGAGATTTGTCTGCTTCCTAGTGTGAAAACAAAATGACATTCTTCACTCCATGCCCAGGCTGTGCAATTGGTGAGGACAGTTGGAAGTGGTTGGGGTTGAGGAAGGTCACCCAAAGTGCTGGCATCATCCTGCACCTGGATGGTGAGAGTGAGTGCTGTGCTTAGAAAGAACTTTATGTCCTAAGCTGGAGATTCTTAAACTAGAATTACAAAAATCATATCTGGGAGCACACTTATGCATTTTCTAAGAAGGCCTGCAACTTTCAGCATATTTTCCAAAGGGTTCAAGCAATCAAAAAGAATCCCTCAACACTGTAAATCAATTATGTATGCTCAGTTGCTCAGTCATGTCTATCTCTTTGCAACCCCATGGACTATAACCTGCCAGGCTCCTCTGTCCATGGGATTTCCCAGGCAAAGGTATTGGATTGAGTTGCCATTTTGGTGAGGGACCATCTGATAATGTGGGTATCCTGGCTGCGTCTGTAGCTCCCTGTTAGGGCCTAGATGGGTCCAGAGAGAGGTCTCTCCTCCTCAACTCAGGATTCCCCTAGGGCCCTCCTCACACTTAAGAACTGAGCTCATTATGACCTACATGGTGTACATTGAGTCCAAAGCCTTACCTAAGCTTTGTCTTATGTTTTGAAAGTTTCAAAAATGAGTCACTCATTTGTGTTCAACTCTTTGTGACCCCATGGTCATTAGCCTGCCAGGCTCCTCTGTCCTTGGAATTCTCCAGGCAAGAATACTGGAGTGGGTTGTCATTCCCTTCTCCAGGGGATCTTCCCAACCCAGGAATTGAACCTGAGTCTCCTGCATTGCAGGAAGACTCTTTACCATCTGAGCCACCTTACTGAAGACAAATCATAATTCTTTAACTCATTTTCTTTCCCTAGGAGCACCAGGAAACAAACGAGTTGTGATTTTTGTTGACGACCTAAACATGCCCAGGCTGGATCCTATGGCTCTCAACCTCCCATTGAATTACTTCGGCAATATCAAGATTTTGGTGGATTTTATGACAGAAACAAACTCTTTTGGAAAGACATACAGGTTACTTTAGGTTTTAAATGACTGTGTGTCTCCATGTAAACAGCAACAAAACGTGGTGCACTCATTTGTTAGAGTTGCCATAACTAAGTACCATAGACTGGGTAACTCAAACTGTAGAAATTTATTTTCTCCCAGTTCTAGAAGAGGGAAGTCCAAGGTCAAGATTTCAGTAGGGTTTCTTTATTCTGTGGTTTCTCTCCTTGGTTTACAGATGGCCATGTTCTCCCTATGTCTTCTTATGATTTTCTCCTTGTGTCCATCTTTGTTCAAATCATCTCTTCTTATAAGGAGACATCAATCATATTGGATTAAGGCCCATCCTAATGACTTCCTCTTAACTAAATTACTTCTTTAAATACCCACCTGCAAATATAGTCATATTGTGGATACTAGGAATTAAGGCTTCAGCCAAAAGGAGGTTCAGTTCAGTTCAGTCGCTCAGTCCTGTATGACCCTTTGCAACCCCATAAACTGCAGCATGCCAGGATTCCCTGTCCATCATTAACTCCCTGAGCTAGCTCAAATTCATGTCCATTGAGTCGGTGATGCCATCCAACCATCTCATCCTCTGTCATCCCCCTCTCCTCCCACCTTCCCAGCATCAGAGTCTTTTCAAATGAGTTAGTTCTTTGCATCAGGTGGCCAAAATATTGGAGTTTCAGCTTCAGCATCAGTCCTTCCAATGAACACTCAGGACTGATTTCCTTTAGGATGGACTGGTTGGATCTCCTTGCAGTCCAAGGGACTCTCAAGAGTCTTCTCCAACACCACACTTCAAAAGCATCAGTTCTTCGGCACTCAGCTTTCTTTATAGTCCAACTCTCACATCCATACATGACTACTAGAAAAACCATACCTTTGACTAGACAGACCTTTGTTGGCAAAGTAATGTCTCTGCTTTCTAATACGTTGTCTAGGTTGTTCATAGTTTTCTTCCAAGGAACAAGCGTCTTTTAATTTCATGGCTGAAGTCACCATCTGCAGTGATTTTGGAGACCAAAAAAATAAAGTGTCTCACTGTTTCCATTGTTTTCCCATCTATTTGCCATGAAGTGATGAGACCAGATGCCATGATCTTAGTCTTCTGAATGTTGTGTTTTAAGCCAGCTTTTTCACTCTCCTCTTTCACTTTCATCAAGAGGCTCTTTAGCTCTTCTTCACTTTCTGCCATAAGGATGGTGTCATCTGCATATCTGAGATTATTGATATTTCTCCTGGCAATCTTGATTCCAACTTGTGCTTCATCCAGCCTGGCATTTTGCATGATGTACTCTGCATGTAAGTTAAATAAGCAAGGTGACAATATACAGCCCTGATGTACTGCTTTCCTGATTTGGAACCAGTCTGTTGTTCCATATCCAGTTCTAACTGTTGCTTCCTGATCTGCATACAGATTTCTCAGGTGGTCTGGTATCCCCATCTCTTTAAGAATTTTCCACAGTTTATTGTGATCCACACAATCAAAGCCTTTGGTGTAGTCAATAAAGCAGAAGTAGATGTTTTTCTGGAACTCTCTTGCTTTTTCAATGATCCAGTGGATGTTGGCAATTTGATCTCTTGTTCTTTTGCCTTTTCTAAATCCACCTTGAACATCTGAAAGTTCATGGTTCCTGTACTGTTTAAGCCTGGCTTGGAGAATTTTGAGCATATGATTGGCCAAAAGGAAGTGGAGACACTCAGCCCATGGCTAATGGCTTCGATGTTTCTTATATGTGTGCTCAGTTGCTCAGTTGAGTCCAACTCTTTGCCACCCCCTGGACTGTTGCCTGCCAGGCTCCTCTGTCCATGGGATTCTCCAGGCAAGAATACTGGAATGGGTAACCATTTCCTTCTTCAAGAGATCTTCCCAACCCAAGGATGGAACCCATGTTTCTTGCATCTCCTCCACGGGCAGGAAGATTCTTTACCACTGCACCACCTGGAGTTAAGGCTTCAGCACATGTGTGGTGGAAGGAGGTACAGACAAACACATAAGTCAGCCCATGACATATGGCTTTAATGTTCGTATGTGTAACTTCATTCAATCTATATTGAGTTCTCGCCGTGCTTGATTCATGAGATTTATAAACAAGTGTGACAGCCCTGGCCTCCTTAGCTTCAGATTATTAAAGAGCATGTGTTGTAATGCAGGGTTATATAATGTGGAGAGAAACTGGAGGAAGGCAGGAGTGGGCAGTATGGGTTGATGATCAGAGAATCTTTCCCAGAAGAGGTGATATCAGACAGGATTTTGCAGGCAAGGCAGAGCAAACCAAGGAAAAGGACCTATTTGCATCTCAAAGCAGACAGTTTGGAACACTACTTATGGGGTGTAGAATACTGTTTTCAAGGTGTGGAATGTGGGCACCAAAGCAACAGGGGAAGCAGAGGTCAGACCAGGGGATCATAGTGCTGTAAAGAGAAATGTAGATTTATCTTCTAAGACAGTGGTCCCCAACCTCCAGGATCTAATGCTTGATGATCTGAGGTGGAGCTCATGTAATAATAATAGAAATTAAGTTCACAGTAAATGTTATGCTCTTGAATCATCTAAAAACCATCCCCCCACATTGTAGGTGGAAAAATTGTCTTCCACAAAACTGGTCCCTGGTGCCAACAAGGTTGGGGACCACTGATGTAAGTCATGGGGAGCCTCTGAGGAAGCATTATAGAAAGATCCCCTTGGCTTCAAGGAAGGTGTAGACTAAAGAAGAGGCAAGATCAGAGGCCCCTGTGATATCATATACTGACCAACTGAACATGTTATGTATGACCAGAGGCTCACAGGAACCTAGCCCTGTTTTTCCCCTAGGAGCAATGGTTCAGGATGCATTAAGCCAGTGTTCCTGGTGATTTTATAGAACATAACTACCACAAATAAGAATTGACTATTCTTACTATTTGTTGAATGAATGTACTTTAACCTAAGGTACAAATTCTTACAGTTTTTTAAAATTCAATTCTTACACAGGAGTATTTCTACGAGATCAGTGGTTAGCTGAATGACCTTGAGTAACTTATTTAGCCATCTGGGGCCTTGATTTTTTTTTTTTTTTCATCTATAAAGTGGAGGTAACAACACTCCTAAGGTGGTGATCTCCTAAGGTGGTTATGAGAATTAAGTTAGATAACGTGCAGGAAAATACAACACAATATTATCCTATGATGGTGTTGTTGTTGTTTAGTCATTAAGTCTCGTCCAAATCTTTTGCAACCCCATGGACTATGGCCCACCAGATTCCTCTGTCCATAGGATTTTCCAGGCAAGAATACTGGAGTGGGTTGTCATTTCCTTCTCCATGGGATCTTCCTAACCCAGAAATCGAAGCTTGGTCCCCTGCATTGGCAGGCGGTTTCTTTACCACTGAGATACCAGGATGTCCTGTGATAGGTCCTCCAAAAATGTTGGTTGAGTCCTGCCACTGAGATGGGTAGATCTCATCTCCATCTTTGCTGGGTGACCCAAGTGGATTTCTCTCCATACAGGATGTAACAATCGTATCAGCATGTGCACCTCCAGGTGGCGGCCGCAACCCTGTGACCCCTCGCTTCATCCGGCACTTCAGCATGTTCTGCCTCCCCATGCCCTCAGAGCACAGTCTGAAACAGATTTTTCAGGTGAATGTGGATTCCAGTCTGGGCACAAGGGGTAAAGAAAATGTATTTGTTCCAAGGCTCACACAATCAGCACAGCCTGTTGTGTTTCTAGGGAGCCCATCCATTCTTGCCTGATCAGCAGATGAATGGATAAGAAAGCTGTGGTACATATACACAATGGAGTATTACTCAGCCATTAAAAAGAATACATTTGAATCAGTTCTAATGAGGTGGATGAAGCTGGAGCCGATTATACAGAGTGAAGTAACCCAGAAAGAAAAACACCAATACAGTATACTTACACATATATATGGAATTTAGAAAGATGGTAATGATAACCCTGTATGTGAGACAGCAAAAGAGACACAGATGTATAGAACAGCCTTTTGGACTCTGTGGGAGAGGGAGAGGGAGGGATATTTGGGAGAATGGCAGTGCAACATGTATGATATCATAAGTGAAATGAATCACCGGTCTAGGTTTGATGCAGGATGCAGGATGCTTCCTGAGGCATGGGGATAATCCAGAGAGATGGTGTGGGGCGGGAGGGGGGAGGTGGGGGTCGGGATTGGGAGTTCATGTACACTCGTGGCTGATTCATGTCAATGTAGAGCAAAACAAATACAGTATTGTAAAACAAAACAAACTAAAAAATAAAAATTAATTAAAAAAAAAAAAGAAACCAGGTAAACACAGGGGCATCTGGGCAGTAGTTGATAGGCATTTGCATCATGACCTTCTGTGTTTATAGTCTCAGAGGTAGTCTTATAAATGAGGAAAGAGAGTCAGAACACCTCCCATACCTCTAAGGAAGGCTGTATTCTGGGCCCTTGACTCTCAGGAGATATCATCCCCACTAGCTTCCACCTCGGTGCTCATCTCCTCCCTGACCGCCACGTCTGTGTCCACTTATCCAGCAAAGGCCAGCCCCAATAACCAGCGAGTTCAAGCTCAGCATACCTAACCCAGAATTCATCACCCCTGCCAACCCCACCCTCCCAAGAGAAACAACCACTGGTATTTCTTCCATCTGTACAAACTTCCCCAGGAGACCACTTCTTTGTCCTTTAAAAGGGATAAGTAACTGTGTCTGCCCTGTAAGTGCTCAGCAGAAGTGTTCATTAAGTGCAAGGCATTATTCTGAATAGAACAATGAGAGACCTTGAAGCAGCATGACTAAGGCGAGCATGTCATGCCAACTATTAATAGCAAAGATGCTTAGAGGAGACAGCCGGTGAGCTGAGTCCTGCAGAGTGAAATTGACAGAGAAGATCAGAAACACACAGGTGAATGTGGTCACAGAGGCCAGAAGTGGTAATGTGGGCATCCAGGTAAGTTAAGACAGGTGACTGGTCAGGAGAAACTGGCTTTGGTGGCCATAGCCCAGGAGTCAGAGAGGCAGTAATGCTGGTATTAACCAGCCTCTACATTTACCAGCGTTTCCTCTCCTTGCAGTGGGGCCTTCTTAGAGGAGAGAAAGGACCAGACCCAGCACAGACACAATAGTTTATAGAAAGTAGTTTTCATATTGAAATAGCTTACATCCATGGGAAATTATTTTTAATAATTTGAAGTCATTCCTATAAGCTGTTTAGGATCTAAGACCAAAAGGATACATGAGAAATGCCACATTTGGAAAAACTTTTATAGAGTACTTTAGAATAGGAAAAGATGGGAGCTTATCTCCTATAATTAAGTAACAAGTATAAAACGTGACAGGAAGCAGGTAACAGGGACCAATACAGGTACTAGAAGACTTTTTAACCTCCTCTTTTTGTTGAGTACCTTTCTGTATATATTCTAAAGTCTGAAATGAGTGATTCACAACCATCCTGTCCTAACACACCCTTGTGATGTTACAGTAGTAAGGGAATGTCCCAAATAACTCATGCCTGATGATGAAGTACTGAATTTGCAAATTGTTTTACATTTTAATAAATTCAAGCAAATTCAGAGTTATCCCAACAACAACCAAAGTGGCCTTCTTAACTCAAATGCTTTCTTGGGTGGGAAGAAGAAAATAGAGTCTGGGCTCCTGGAAATCAAATTGATCCGAACCCTCAGCCTCCTGCCTCTGCCTGCAGGAATGTTACATCCACAGAAATGTGTCACTTACAGAAGTATCATGCAGCAAATATGTCACAGCTGAAAATGAGCAGCAATTACTTCTTCCTGCTATAACTTAGAGGCTAGTATTTAAAACTCGCATTAACCAATGCCACAATGGAAATGCAAAGCAGCAAAACTGAGATTCTGGGGGCCACTCAGTTGGACTGTATTCACATGAGAACATGTGTTTTCCTCATTACCAAACTGGACTGGATATTTTATCTGTAGAAGGAAAGGACTTGGATTCCAAGCTTTCTTTTTAATCACAACCCATTTCTTGGGTGGGAAGAAGAAAATAGAGTCTGGGCTCCTGGAAATCAAATTGATCCGAACCCTCAGCCTCCTGCCTCTGCCTGCAGGAATGTTACATCCACAGAAATGTGTCACTTACAGGAGTATCATGCAGCAAATATGTCACAGCTGAAAATGAGCAGCAATTACTTCTTCCTGCTATAACTTAGAGGCTAGTATTTAAAACTCGCATTAACCAATGCCACAATGGAAATGCAAAGCAGCAAAACTGAGATTCTGGGGGCCACTCAGTTGGACTGTATTCACATGAGAACATGTGTTTTCCTCATTACCAAACTGGACTGGATATTTTATCTGTAGAAGGAAAGGACTTGGATTCCAAGCTTTCTTTTTAATCACAACCCATCTAAGCAGAGTTCAAGAGTTCACAGTCCACCTTTCCTCTCCTTTGTGTGGAGGAGAAGGAACTTGGGGATAAACAAGAATTGAAAAAAGCAAAATCAACAAGTAAAAGTAAATTTGTTGATAGCAACACAAATAAACTGATTTATGTTTACTATAAAAGAAACCTGAGTCTACATCGTATATGTATACAAATATGATACATAATATGCTTATATTTATAATGTTTTTAATCATCTCTTAATTCTAAAACAATCAGTAATATCACTACTTTCTTGAGAGTCTATTTTAAGTTAGTTAAACAACACATATATGCAGGGAGAGTTCCATTAACAATGGGTCACAATTTGGATTATGTACAGTTGTAGGTGAATCAAGAACCACAGTTCACACACATTTTAGTTGTTTATCTGCTGGAATTTTTTGTGCAAAAATATGCATTACTATATATTCTGAAGGTAAATTAAATAGCACACAACAAATTAAATTGATAATGTTGTCACTAAATTAGGTGTAAATTCTTTTTTTCTTTTTTTGGCCACTTGGAATCTGGGATCTTAGTTCCCTGACCAGGGATTAAACCCACACACCCTGCACTGGAAATGTAGAGTCTTAACCACTGGACCACCAGGGAAGTCCCTGAACTTAACTGTAATTCTAATTAGAAAGATATAACAGCAGTGATTAAAAGCCATGATCAACTCCATAAAACATTACTAATGTCCTCATGACAAAGCCATCTTTCCTTAAACTATGGAAATTCTGTCTTTGTCTTGTATGAATATTCTCAGTAAGGCTTTTAAAAGTTGCCAAACATGTCATATAAGCCAGATCTTTGGACAGAATACCAAGCTGTGATCCTCAGTAAACTTGATAGCCACCTGATAGTTTTAATTTATGAATATCAGTTTAATAGCCCTTCATTCATTCACTAAAGAAATACTTGATGAGTATCAACCATACACCAGTTGTTGGTACATCACTTTAAGCAAAACAAATGCCACCCCTGTCCTCATAGATCTACCATAGAGACAGATAATATAGATAAATGAACTAACATATATGTAATTATAAATATATACTTTATACATATATATATAACTATACTTGCATATATACAACTATATTTGTATGAAAATACTATATATGTATATATACAACTGTTGTTGTTCTCAGTTACTAAGTCATGTCTTACTATTTGCAACCCATGAACTGCAGCACCTCAGGCTTCCCTGTCCTTCACTCTCTCCTGGAGTTTGCTCAAACTCATGTCCATTGAGTC
Source organism: Aepyceros melampus (assembly GCA_006408695.1). Classification (NCBI taxonomy): domain Eukaryota; kingdom Metazoa; phylum Chordata; class Mammalia; order Artiodactyla; family Bovidae; genus Aepyceros; species Aepyceros melampus. The sequence goes on along the minus strand of SJXQ01006696.1, from coordinate 42,406 downwards.
AGTGAAAGTGAAAGAGAAGTTGCTCAGTCATGTCCAACTCTTTGCGACCCCATGGACTGTAACCTACCAAGTTCCTCCACCCATGAGATTTTCCAGGCAAGAATACTGGAGTGGGCTTCCATTTCCTTCTCCAGAGGATCTTCCTACTGCATATAGGACTGCAGTAGGACTTTGTTGTTTATCTCTTTTATAGACAGGAATTCATATATGCTGATCCCAAGTGCCTGATTTGTGAAAAGTGTTAGTTGCTCGGTCGTGTCCAAACTCTCTGCGACCCTGGACTGTAGCCCACCAGACTCCTCTGTCTCTGGAATTCTCTAGGCAAGAATACTAGAGTGGGTAGCCATTCCCTTCTCCAGTGGATTGTCCCAACCCAGGAATCAAACCCAAGTCTCCTGCACTGCAGGCGAATTCTTTACTGTCTGAGCCATCAGGGAAGCCCAAATGCCTATTTTACCCCTTTCCCCAGAAAAGAAGACTTTTAACACCCACAGGTTCCTTGCACTGGAATTTGATCAGGCCTGGAGTATTTGAAAGATAAATTTTGATTAAAAACATTCCAACTCTCTTATATTACATTTCTGATTCTAGGCCATCTTAAACGGCTTCCTGAATGACTTCACACCAGCTGTAAAGCAAACTGCATCCAACATTGTGGAAGCCTCAGTTGAAATCTACAACAGGATGAGTGTTGATCTTCTGCCAACACCAGCCAAGTCTCATTATGTCTTTAACTTGAGGGATTTATCTAAATGTGTGCAAGGTAGTGTATGGAACTCTCATTCCCTGGCCTGCACCCTCCTTCCATTTACATTCACCCACACATCCCTGCGTAAAAGTGTATGTACATGGGTGTCTGAGATTTGCCTGGAAATTCCATTACAGTATCCCTGTTTTAGTCACCCTCCACCCCTACCCTTCACTGACTGCTTCACAACTTTCCTCAAACCACCATCCCATTTCTCACTCCCAGCTGGTGGCCTGTCTTCTTTTTCACTGAAGAAGAAAAAAATAAAATCAAACCAGAAAGGGCTCCTCTTCCAAATCTCCCAGACACCCTGCCCCTGCCTTCGCTCCCACTGCAGTGGTTCAGCTGTCCCTGCCCCTAATATGTGCCAACAGCCCCTCTGGTACTGAACCCCTCCCTCCTGCTGATTTTAGGATTTTGCTTTTATGCGTCCCCCTTCTCTTCTGCATTGTCAGTGCTGCTGCTTCTGTCAGATCATCCCTAACAGCATACAATTCTGCTATAATACCTCCCATCTTAAAAGACACAATTCTCTTGGGGCTTTCCTGAATATCCAATGGTTAAGACTCTGCCTTCCAATACACGGAATGTGGGTCCTATCCCTGGTCAAGGAACTAAGATTCTACATGCCACAGTAGTGTGGCCAAAAAAATTTTTTTAATAAAATAAGCTATGAAGATATTAAAAATAATAATAATCATTCTCTTTAGGCTCCATATCCCCCTTCTGCTACCCTGCTCATTTGCACTGATAATGTGTCCTCAATTTTGCTTTCAAAAAATGAGGTCACAATGACTATATGTATATATCCAACTACCCATTTCCTTTAGTGTGGGATAAAGTTGAGCTTACGGATTTCCTCATTAATTAAACTATCACTAGATATTCCACAATTGTAGAGTTTTTTTTCCTCCCTTTCTGAAAAAACAGGTATTCTTCAGTGTGACCCAGGAACAATAAGAGAAGAAATACAGATCTTCAGACTCTTCTGCCATGAATGTCAAAGAGTCTTCCATGATCGTTTGATTAATAATGAAGATAAGCACTATTTCCATGCTATTTTGACAGAAATGGCCAGTAAATATCAATCTTTATATCAATCTATCCTTCTTTATTTAGTTAGGTTTTTTCAGGGGTTATTTTTATTGTTTTAGTAGAAAAACAATTTGTTTTCTAATTCTAGCCATTAGATGACTAAAGGAGACACAATTTGGTTTCTAAAATGAGCAAAATAAATTGTAATCATTCATTAGTAAAAGTTTTTTTCTTTGATGACCCACATATATAACAACATGTGAAGTGTTATGAAAATCATTTTATTGAAATTCAGAAAGGATTAACATTCCTAATTCAGTATAGAATTTTAAGTAGAGGAGGGAAAGTAGAAAACAAACAGCATTTGTCAGGTAAGAAGCCAGGATACTTCTAAAGGATTTATTTATTAATATGTATTCATATCTGTTATTTAATAAAAGTGATTATTAATAGTAAATAATCTTAAATTCAAGAGATTATCAATCAAACCAAAGTGGTGTGGTATTAACATGGGCTTTCTCTCAGTTTCATGTGTACTGATTAGGCTTCTAAGTAAAATAGCAGGGGTAGTTATTGTGTATACCTTACCATTAATACCTTGCATTCAAGCTAATCATTATATAAAAATTGATTTTATTTTTTGAATAGACAAACATTTTGGAATTGCTATAGGCCTGGAATATTTTTTGACTAGACCCATCATATTTGGAGATTTCATTAAGGTAAGTGTGTTGTAGTGACTTGACTACATTTGAAGTTTATAAAACATTTACTGTTTTCTAGTTCAAGTTCATATTCTACAGGAGCTTTGCACATGTGAAGATTCAAGACCTAGACTGGGGGTTGGGGGGTGGTCAGCAAACTATGATCCATAGTCCAAATTCACTCACCACTCATTTTTGTAAATGAAGTTCTATAGGAGCATAAGACCCATTTGACTCTGTCTTATTTATCTGGTTGCTTTCTAATGACCAGACAGACTGAAGTACTAGCAACAGTTACTATATGACCTGCAAAGCCTAAAATATTTACTANAAGTGAGAAATTTTTTTAAATTATTTCTGAACTTTTGTGTGAATTTTATTGCAAAGATCATTTGAAATTCCAGTGTCTCACTTGAAGAGGTTGAATTAAATGAATTTTTCAGTTAACCATGAATATCTGAGTTGCTTTAATCCCATTTCCTTCATTTTACAGCCCTGCTAGCATATATAAGCAAATGATTAAATAGAAATAGAAATAAAAATAATGGCCCCTCCTAAGGTTATGTATATTATATATGTTTAAACATCAGAATTGATCCAACTTGGTTCTTATCCAATAAATCATCTTCTAGTTTGGAGCAGATAGATCTGACCGGATTTATGATGACATGCCTGATATGGAGAAAATCGCAAATGTTCTACAGGACTACCTTGATGATTATAACCTTACAAACCCCAAAGAAGTAAAGTTGGTGTTCTTCCAGGATGCTATAGAGCATGTTTCAAGGTAGAGTGCCATCAAGTACCCAATAATGCATTGATCTATTTTCTTTTATATTAAAAGGTAAGGATTAACTTATACAAACTCATAAAATTGACTGCTAGATGGACAAAGGTCTATTACCAAATCTTGCTATAACTTAAAAGTTATTTTTGATATCTTTAAAATATGTATGGCATGAACTTTGTATGCAATCTCAGAGGTCATTATTTTTGCAAAATATTAATAGATTGTTTTTGTTTTAAAAATGTCCTGTCTCATTACAAAACAATTTTTAAAATCTAAATGTGGTTTACAGAAATATACAGAGTAGCCAGGCTGATTTAACAGGCATGCCTAAAAACATAAGAGATTTTGCTTTGTTTGTAGCAAAACAAGTCAAATGCAAGGACTGTAGATTCTGTCTGCCTATGAGTCTGACTCATACCTACTGCAGGTATCCTGTGAGGGTCATCCCTGATGTCTAGGTATCAAGTCTGAATATCTGCAGTCCTTGGGGCACACACAACTTTTTGAAGTGGCTCTTGTCCTGTTGAACAATTCTGAAATTGTAAATATGTGTTAAAAATGTTAAAATGACAAGGTTATACTGTATACTGTATATGTATACTCATATTCAACATCCTGTGACAAACCATAATGGAAAAAAATATGAAAAAGAATATATATGTGTGTGTGTAACTGAGTCACTTTGCTCTACAGAAGAAATTAACACAAAATTGTCAATCAACTGTACTTCAATAAGAAAATTTTTTAAGTGTTGGAATGACCCTTCAAAGGTAAGTTAAGATCTACTCCCCATAACTTCTGATACTCCATCTTCTGGAGCAGTATTAATGATACCAATGGCACTGAGTGTGAATATAAACCATGATATGGAATATCTCATTTAACTTTGGTAACACTTGTCTGTGGCTCACTATCATGATCTTTCTAAATATAAGGCTCAGAGAATGTTCCAATGGTCTGATGCTATATAATAATCCACTGCAATACTTAGTAGCTTCATTTTTTCATTATTTCTCATGGGTCCCAGCCATTCTCCGCTGGGATCTCTCACACAATTGCAGTCAGACAGCGCCTAGAACACTTGGCCCATCTCTGCCTCCATGTGGACTCCACTGTCTCTGCGTGGGCATCATGAGAGTGTTGGGACTTCTTACACGGTAACTCAGGGCTCCAAAAGCTTGTGCCCCAAAAGACTACCGGGCTGAAGGCAAATGGCCTTTCACAACACGGCCTTGGCAGTTACTCAGCATTGCTTCTGCCATACTCTATCAGGCCAAAGATTCATACAGATTCACAAGACAGGATCAGAGACTCTACCTGTTCGTAGAGTCAAAGCAAGTAGAATCAGAAACATTACTGCAGCTAGATTTGAATAATATTGTGTGCCACAGAGAGACTAAGTCAGTTGTCCCAAGCCCTCTTGCTGGTGAGTGGCAGGCTGAGGATCATAAGCAGTGTTTTTTGTGCCCCAAAAGACTACCGGGCTGAAGGCAAATGGCCTTTCACAACACGGCCTTGGCAGTTACTCAGCATTGCTTCTGCCATACTCTATCAGGCCAAAGAGTCATACAGATTCACAGGACAGGATCAGAGACTCTACCTGTTCGTAGAGTCAAAGCAAGTAGAATCAGAAACATTACTGCAGCTAGATTTGAATAATATAGTGTGCCACAGAGAGACTAAGTCAGTTGTCCCAAGCCCTCTTGCTGGTGAGTGGCAGGCTGAGAATCATAAGCAGTGTTTCAGGTTTCCCAGTTGGTTCAGTGGAAGAGAACCTGCCTGCCAAAGCAGGAGGAGGGTTGGGAAGATCCCCTGAAGAAGAAAGTGGCAACTGGCAAGAAGGAAATGGCCTACTCCAGTATTCTTGCCTGGAGAATTCCATGGACAGAGGAGCCTGGCCAGCTCTAGTACATGAGGTGCAAAGAGTCAGACACAATTTAGTGACTGACCAACAACAGCCTCTAGCTGGCCAGTGACAGGCTACGGGGATCATAACCAGTGCTTAGATTCTAGCTTCACTGGTAGATGCCTCGGCCCAAAATGGATCCAATCTTTTTCATGACAGTTCCTCCAAATACTTGAAAATCATTACCAAGCTCCTCTTAGCTTTACGTTCTCCAGGCACAATTATCCCTTTGATAGACTTTTCACTGTTTCCTGTTAGTGATTATTTCCAGTCTTCAACATACTGAGCCCTTTATCATTTTTCAATGTTTTACTTAACATGTGATACCCAGATTTGATGTAGTATTCTGGGAATAAGCTGTGCAAAATGTGTGTGAGGGCAAGATTTCCCATAGGCTACTATCATGAAAAACAACAATTGCTTTGTTTATTTCCCTTGTCAACTATATTTTAGTGTTGGACCATATTAAGATTGACAAACCTCCAGAAATTTTTTTTCTGTAACCATAAGCAAGCCAAGTCTTTTGTGCTTCCCATACTTCTGCTATTTAATTAACTCTAATTCAAAGATTTATGTTCATCACAGCTCAAGGGTTGTAAAATACAATAGTTTATCATTGGGGGTTGTCAAGATACCACTTGCTTCCCATCTGCCCCCTGCCAAAATACCCACACGCTTCTCCTAACAACTTTTATTCCCATGGCTCAGGCAGTCCCTAAGCCTGAAAGAAAATAAACTAACAGCAGAATCCTGGTCTGAGAAACTTCCTGAAGAATAGACCAGACGGTAGGAAAAGTCAGCTTAATTATATTTATAACCTCTCTTACTTTCATGAATGGGAATCACCAGGCTACTTAAAGTTTGCTTAAATTATTACAGAAGGAAATTAAAAACCATTTGTAGAATGGGGGAGATTTGGTTTTCTGGCAAAAAGGACTGCCATGTGAATAACGACGTAGATGTTTTCTCTAGAGAGGATCAGTAGTTAGGAATTAGAGGAAATAAGAGCCTTCAAACACCTACTGTTGATTAGCAATGAACAGGGCTTCCATGGTGGGAAGCAGTTTGGGGGTAAATACCAAATATTCAGTAATATAACAGATAGTACATTTCCATTTGTTAACATTCTAGGCTTTTGTTGCATTGAATAACTGAATAAAAGCTTTCTCAACTCAGAAAAAATTAGAATTGACTTCAGAGCCTGTGCTTTCAAAGAGCAGTTTGCATCAGACAATTTATATGTTACATGCCCCCAAAGTTGTCATCACACTCCAAGGATGGTCAAATGGATCTCTCTCTAAAGCCATTAACAGGACTTCCCTGGCAGTCCAGTATGCTTAAGACTCCAGGCATGCACTGCAGGGAGCATAGCTTTGATTCCTTGTCTGGGAACTAAGATTCCTAATGCTGTGTGTCATGGCCAAAAAAAATTTTAAGTAATGATAAAATTAAATGTCTAATTAGGAAATGTATCTCTTGCCTCTACAGTAGAGAAAATGTAACTTTGGAAGATTCTCAGTGGAGGGAGGTTTTTATCCATTGATATGTAAATTGACAGAAAAAAATAATACTAGAAAGCAGATAGACAAGCCATTTGTTTTCTCAATCTCAAATGGAAGTAACAAATTACTATAATGTAAATGTGAAAAAAAGGAAAGAGTAACATAAATAATGCAAGATATTAATAATATTCAATATTTTCCACTGTAGCACCCTGATGCATTATGGGAAAAAAATAACAAAACATTGGGACATACCATTGAGCCCTCAATTTTATACTCTCAGAGGTAACTGAGCAAATATAAGCAAACAGATGATCTAAAGTGTCTTCTGTTAGATGTATGTTGTGATAGAGACATAGCTGTGGAGGTCATACCTGTGGGTCTTAGTTGCTTTGGGGGAGGAATTAGCAAAGGATCTGTCGACTGGGAAAAAAAAAAAAAACACTGTGAGAGTTGCGAATTAAGTTTTATCTCGGGAAAAATTAAGACCATAGCCCCAGAGACAGCCTCTCAGAAAACTCCAAGGAACTGCTCCAGAGAGGTAGGGGGAAAGTCAGTACGCATGTGATTTTAGTGAAGGGGGATACATGCAGTCAGGCACACATTTTGACAGAAGGCTGCTGCTAGTCACAAGGAGAAGATGTCTCCTTTAATGATTTTAGTGCTCTTCTAGATAGGAGAAGATGTAAGAAATTGTGTTCATAAAATCTCCTGAAAATGGATATCTGAAGGCCTGTCCTACCAGTTTTTCCCAGAGCACAGAGTGCCTTGTTCCTGATTGTAGTGGGAATTTCTAATAATGTACTTTCACAGCCTTGAGAAATTCCACAGAAATAGCACCTGGAAAAACAGCATATAATAAGAAACTGTGTTAATGATTATCTTTCATGTTTTTCTTAAGAATAATCTCCTTGTTACAAACCCCAAGGCCAGACCCAGAAGGGAGTATGATTGGGAGCATGGACCTTGGAACACTGGGTCAGTGTTAGGTATGAACACTGCCTACGCACTTGCTGATTGTTCCTGAAACTATCCCAGAAGGGAACGACCTGGGGTATAAACAAGGAGATCTGGACTATGTCGATGTAGTGTCTTGGAAAAGATAGATCAAAGAAAGTTTTGTAGTCTGCAATTAGAAATAAAAGCTGAATTCGCAGTGGACTCTGCACCTCAGTCCAATAGAGGCTGCAGGTCCCCTGACCCATTGCACCAGATTTTGTGTTCTGTTTTCATTCTCGTCGCTTGCTCCTGGACCTTTAGGGCAACACCTGATCTCCCNAAAAGCTGATTCGCAGTGGACTCTGCACCTCAGTCCAGTAGAGGCTGCAGGTCCCCTGACCCATTGCACCAGATTTTGTGTTCTGTTTTCATTCTCGTCGCTTGCTCCTGGACCTTTAGGGCAACACCTGATCTCCCTAAACTCCTTTCAGGGTGTGTTGAAGGTCAGCAATTGCAGTGACAAGTGACTCCATTATTGTAGAACCAGATGGCAAGCATCAGTTTTTAGCTGGCAGTTCCTAAGGAAAGGAACCACACTTTTTTTTTTTTAAATAACCAGATGGTAAATATTTTAGGCTCTGCTATTGTCCCTGTCACACCTACTCAACTCTGCCATTATAACTAGCATGAGAATGTCCATAAAGCATTATTTATCAAAAAAATTACAAAACAAAATGTGGTATAGAGTTTAAGTCCATTTTTGCGAACACTCACATACAAGTCAACAGACATAAATTTGTTTATGAAGCGCTTACTATAAACCATGAAATTAAAAGAGGCTTGCTCCTTGGAAGAAAAACTATGACCAACCTAGACAGCATGTTAAAAAGCAGAAACATCACTTTGCCGACAAAGGTCCGTATAGTCAAAGATATGATTCTTCCAGTAGTCATGTACAGATGTGAGAGCTGGACCATAAAGAATGCTGAGCGCCAAAGAATTGGTGCTTTCAAACTGTGATACTGGAGAAGACTCTTGAGAGTCCCTTGGACAGCAAGGAGATCAAACCAGTCAATCCTAAAGGAAATCAACCCTGAATATTCATTGGGAGGACTGATGCTGAAGCTCCAATACTTTGGCCACCTGATGTGAAAAGCCAACTCATTTGAAAAGACCCTAATGCTGGGAACAACTGAGGGCTGGAGGAAAATGGGGTGACAGAGAAGGAGATGGCTGGATGGCATTATCGACTCAAAGGACATGAATTTGAGCAAACTCTGGGAGATGGTGAAGGACAGGGAAGCCTGGCATGCTGCAGTTCATGGGGTCGCAAAAAGTCAGACATGACTTAGCAACTGAACAACACCTATGGCTACACACTACTCCCATAGAGAACAGGACAGCATCCAGACCATCATGATGGAGTGTACATGCGGTAAAGGGTTAGCAGTGTTTTCTTATCAGTTACAATGATCATATTTTACTTTCTTAATTAAAAAAGTCATAAAGCCATTATCCTTCTCAAATATTTGAACTTTTTTTTTAGTTATCAGCATTATGAATTAGAAATAGATAAAGAGGATAGAAAGATGCTTTCCTTAAAAAAAAAAAAAAAGAGATTGAGAGGGAGAAATTAAACCTTTTACATTTCTCTCATGATTTCCTGGGCTTTCTCCAATAGCTCAGCAGTAAAGAATCTACCAGCAATGCAGAGGACTCAGGCTCGATACCTGGGTCAAGAAGATTGCCTGGAGGAGGAAACAGCAACTCACTCCATTATTCTTGCCTGGAGAATCCCATGGACAGAGGAGCCTGGTGGGCTACAGTCCAAAGGATCACAAAGAGTCAGACAAAACTAACAACCTTTTATGATTTTCTAGTTTCTCATGACCCAGTTGGGGCTTCCCTGGTGGCTCAGATGGTAAAGAATCTGCCTGCAATGAAGGAGACCTGGGTTCAATCCCTAGGTTGGGAAGATCCCCTGGAGAAAGGAATGGCAGTATTCTTGCCTAGAGAATCTCATGGACAGAGGAGCCTAGCAAACTATAGTCAAATCTGAGATTTTCAATGATAATTTTTCAAAGAAAGTTTTTACATTTGCAACTTCTTTTTAAGGAGAGTTTACTGACCTTTTAAAATATTTATTTATTTCATTTATCTGGCTGTGTCAGGTCTCAGTTATGGCTTGTGGGCTCTCTCGTTGTGTACAGTTAGTTGCTCCTCAGCCTGTGGGATCTTAGTTCCCCCACCAGGGATCAAACCTGTGTCCCCTGCATTGCAAGGCAGATTCTCAACCACTGGGCCACCAGGGAAGTCCCTACATTTTTATCTTAACAGCAGTGAACTTGACTCTCATACAAACTGCTCACTTTTATACTGACATCCTTTCCCCTTCTTGAGTGTTTGAATTTTATTCATGTTTCTCTATATACTTCAAGGAACCTTTTAGGATAGGTTTGCAGGTGGTTTATTCTCTGAGAAATAACATGATAGTTTTCCCAAACCACTGTGGAATGGCATCTTATAAAAGAGATGCTTGAGGCCAGCCTATAATTATTTGACCCCTTAAGAGTAATCTAGTATATCTTTTTTTAGATCCTCACACAGTTTTAGTTATGTCTAAAATGTAGATTTCTATTTCATATATTGACTCATGTATGCATGCTAAATCGGAAGTGTTACTCACTCAGTCATGGTGAACTCTTTACTATCCTGTGGACTATAGCCCACCAGGCTCCTCTGTCCATGGGATTCTCCAGGCAAGAATACTGGAGTGGGTAGCCATTCCCTTCTCTAGGGGATCTTCCCAACCCAGGGATCAAACCCGGATCTTTTGCATTGCAGACAGATTCTTTACAGTCTGAGCCACCAGAGAAACCCCCTTGGGAGTAGTCTATTATATCTACTTTTTAGATGTTCACAAAACTATGACTAATATAGATATATCGACTTCTATTTCACATATGTATAAAACATCCATTCACCTATACACACACACACACGCAGAGTTTATTTTATATTTATATCTCTCTTAGAAAACATTGTGTTTTGCTTTTCTTTGACTTTCTTTCCTGACCATCAGTAACTTCCTCAGATCAATGGGTTCAACTCTGAGGTTTTTTTCTTTTATTTCAACTCTGTCCCTTCGTTTCTTCTACAATTCCTATAGTGTGGTCTCTGTGATTCCATTTGTTTCTCCTAGATTTGTCGTCCTTATATTCCATTTTCTCTCGTCATTTTTAATATCATTATCTTTTTAATTTGAGTTCTGGGTAAATGCCTTGAGTTCGTCTTCTACTCCACCCATTCAGTTTTTCACCGTATCCTATTTTTAAGACCCATCTTCCACTGATGTTTTCACTTTGGTAGTCAGATTTTCCATCTTCAATCAGTTTTTCCTAAACTTGGATTTTTCCCCCACTTCTGAGTGCTCACTCTAGTATTATGATGGAAGTTTTTTAAAAATCCTTATTGTTAACATGAATCAGAAATTGTATATAGTAAATCCACCTCAGATTGTTCCTATTGATCTCTTCTTGAGCTGCAGTCTCTTTTCTTATGTTCAGTGATTTTTCTGCTTGCTCATCCTTAGAAATAAAGACCTGCTTGCCAATATAATGATTAATATAAGTCGTGGCCTCAATCAGCCAGCATTCCTGATAAGACCCTTCACACTTTAAAGGGAGAAGAGATTTTTTTTTTTTTTGGAATATAATTGCTTTACAATGGTGTGTTCATTTCTGCTGTACAATGAAGGGAATCAGCTATATGTATTCACATATCCTCTCCCCCTTGAACCTCACTCCAACCCACCCCTCTAGGTCATCACAGAGCACCAAGCTGAGCTCCCTGTGCTATACAACAGCTTCCCACTAGGTTAACTACTTCACACATGGTAGTGTATATATGCCAATCCTAATCTCCTAATTCATCCTACCCTCCCCTTCTCTGTCTTTGTCTACATGTCTATTCTCTCCATCTACATTTCTATTCCTGCCCTGCAAATGGGTTCATCTGTACCATTTTTTATATTCCACATGTATGTATTTAATATAGTATATTTGATTTTCTCAATTTTCATGACCAAAGTCCACAGCCTGTGAAATGGATGAGAGATGGCTATAAGGAAACCCCCAGTGCTTTTCTCCCAACCATGAACCTCAGACATACCCTATTCTTTCCTGTGGCCTTTGGCTGGGGAATAACCCTCCAGCAGCCACTAGCCTTCCACTCTGGGGCGGGCCCTCAGAGCAGAAGCCACATTTGTACCCCATAACTAAACCTTTTTCTGCTTTGTCTCCCACAGGATCGCTCGCATGATTCGTCAGGAGAGAGGCAATGCCCTGCTGGTTGGAGTGGGAGGCACAGGAAAGCAGTCTCTTACAAGGCTCGCAGCTCATATATGTGGTTATAGATGTTTGCAGATTGAGCTGAGCCGGGATATAATTATGACAGTTTTCATGAGGACCTGAGGAAGCTGTACAAACTGGCTGGTGTGGAAGACAGGAATATGGTTTTCCTCTTCACAGACACCCAGGTACATATTTAAATAACCAAAGAGCAAGAACAGGAAAGGGAAAGGCTACCCACTCCAGTATTCTGGCCTAGAGAACTCCATGGACTGTAGAGTCCATGGGGTCACAAAGAGTTGGACATGACTGAGCAACTTTCACACAAAAACAAGAACAGGAAAAGGACACGTGTTATATTCACACCTGTCCTTCGAATAGCTTGTATGAATGATGTAGTTAGGGACTCTTCCCATCTAATAACAGAGTTCTTGGACCTTATAAAATACTACTTCTTTTAACAACTATTATTTCCATCTTTAAATTCTACATAAGAAAATGTAAGCAGAGGTTAACAGCATTAAGAAGGGACTTAACTTGGAGAGGAAAGATGTAGACAGCAGAAAGTGATAAACTATTTCTGTGGAGGTAAATATAAAAAAGTAATTCCCTAAGTGAAATCAATTAGGGAGATATGCTTTACTCAAGAAAAGGAAAAAATAATGGCTATATTTTAGTTAAATTAACTTTAAAGTAGGATTATATTCATGTCTACCACAACCAATTTAACTGATTTTGAATTTATTCTCTTAACAAAGTGGCTCAACTGCTAAAGAATCCGCCTACAATGTGGGAGACCTGAGTTTGATCCCTGGGTTGGGAAGATCCCCTGGAGAAGGGAAGGGCTACCTACTCCAGTATTCTGGCCTAGAGAATTCCATGGACTGTGTAGTCCGTGGGGTTACAAAGAGTCAGACATGACTGAGCGACTTTCACTTCACTTCACTTCATTTTCTACATTGATTACACTTGGGTATTTTAATATTAGGGAAAATAAATAACTAATAAGGACATACTGTACAGTACAGGGAACTCTACTGAATACTATATAATGGCCTATATGGGAAATGAATCTAAAAAGAGAGTAGATATAGGTATATGTATAACTGATCACTTTGTTTTACACCTGAAACTAACACAACATTGTAAATCAACTATACTCCAATAAAAATTTTTAATACATATATGTAAATTTTTAATTAAAAATTTTTTAAACAGAAATCATCCAAAGAATAAGTGATAAATCTGACACATAAATATTTTAAACTCATCTTAGTTTCCAAAACACTGTAAACATGACTAAGTATGATCACAAAATAGGAAAAATATTTTTAACATATGTTACATGCAGTGAGCCTATATCTGAGTTTGTAAATATCTTTTACAAATGAGAATTGAATATGTGGCCACCACCAGCTCCCTGCCCTGGGCCCTGCACATGGAGGCACCGCTGAGGACGGCAGTGACCCTTGCAGCCCTTGCGAACCTTCTGCAGTGTTAGCAGAGTGTGCATAGTGGTTGATCCTGTGGACCCCAGGAGCCTGAGTGGAAGAGACATAACCTTCACATACCGCATACCCCTACATCTGAAGCCCTGCCTCCCTAGACCTGGAGTCTAACACCCCAGTGTGCCCCAAGCTACAGGTAAAAGTCTTCCCTTACCAAAGTCATCCCATGAAATCTGGAAGAAGTGACTGCTTCTTCAAATACACTGACACTACTTAAGTCTACAGGGATCGCAAAGAATCAGGGGAATGTAACTCCATGGTAAACCTCCTGTAACTGGCCCCAAGAAATGGAGATCCACAAGTTGGCCCACAAAGAATTCAAAATAATCATTCTAAAGATTCTCTGAGAGTTGCAAGAGAACACAGATAAATAATTTCATGACATCAGGAAAATAATGCAAAAACGAAGTGACAGGAAGCGACATCACCAAGATGGCCATATAGCTCAGTCCCCACTTTGCTCCACCTCACGAGAACAACTAACAGTTATTCATGGATAAGACATGGAGAAAGTCCTAGAACATGGGGATGAGGCCGAAGCATACCCCTGTGCCACAGAGACTGAGACAGACCGTGTTAGAAGGATAAGAGGAGCAGTTACACACTGACCACCCTGCCCTACCCCAGGCCATCACAGCATCACATTAAGAGGTCTCCCCCGAGCCTACCAGTTCCTCCAGTGGGAAGAAAGAGGACAGGATGGACATCCTGCTCTCCGGTGTTCTGGACCACATTGGGGTTTCACTCCAGTCTCGAATCACAGAGATGGTGAGAGACTCTGCAGCACTTGACCCCTAGGAATCCAGTTGTGTCATAGAAGGCTTGGGGATAACCAGCACTCCGATCATGACAGACCAAGTTCTTACCCTCAGCACCCAAGTAGCGGTCTAAGCCAGCAGCTTTACTCATATGCAGAGTCGGTCTGACCAAGGAGCTCAGCTGATGCAGATCTGCCTGATTCAAAGTCCTCAAATGAAGTGCCTTGCCAGCCCTGGAGCCTGGTCAGGCCCCCCACTCACCCAGGCAGGGGAACTGAGTCACACCCTGCTCTCTGCTGAGTGTATCTCTTGGCCCTTCCCAGCCAAAGAACCTGACCAGAACACCTGGAAAGCTGTGTAGCCCAGCAGCACTTATGAGAGTCTGGCAGGAAGAGCAGATCATCCATACAGCAAAGCCAGTGACCCACTCAGCCAGGCAGGATGGCTAGAGTCAAGACCACAGACATCCTTGTTGCACATGAAGCCAGTTATTCCACTCTTCCAGGACAGGAAAGCTAATTCCTAGTGCCACCTACTGCTACGTATAGTACCCAGTTCTGATAGTCTAGGAAAACTGATTAGAGAACCCAGGCAATCACAAAGTTCATCCTATAGCCTTGCTCATTCAAAATCAAGTCGGAAGTCCTGTACAACTGTTCTCAGCCAGTAGCATCACCCATGACCTCAGAGCTCAGGCATTGTCCTCACCCCAAAATAGACACTGATAGCAAGTCCCACCTGCTCAAAGATGTTACCAGTTGACATGTCCAGAAACCCAAGCTGAGCTGACTGGCAAAGAACAATCTCTGCCAAAGTGGACCAGTAAAATCTGGAAGGGAACATCATATACTCTTCTTCTGGGATTTTATCTCATTCCTGGAAATGGCATCCACTCCAGTATTTCTGCCTGGAGAATCCCATGGCTAAAGGAGCCTGGTGGGCTACAGCCCATGGGGTCACAAAGAGTCAGACAGGACTGAGCCTCTAACACTTTCACTTTTCTTTTATTTGCAACATACTCTTCTGTTGCCTCATTTTGCCTAATTCTGTTCTTATTTCTATGCATTAAGTAGGTCATTCTCATTCTTCAATGCTCTGTAAATAGTTGTAATTTTGGTGTGCCTGTGGGAGGAGGTGAGCTCAGGGTTATCCTGCTTTAACGTCTTGGCTACTTCCCAAGATTGTTATAGTTGTTCAGTCGCCAAGTTGTGTCTGACTTTTGCAACCCCATGAACTGCAGCACGCCAAGCTTCTCTGTCCTTCACTCTCTCCTGGAATTTACTCAGATTCATGTCCATAGAGTCAGTGATGCCATCCAACCATTTCATTCTCTGTCGCCCCCTTCTCCTCCTGCCCTCAATCTTTCCCAGCATCACGGTCTTTTCCAATGGATTAGCTCTTGGCATCAGATGGCCAAAGTATTGGAGCTTCAGCATCAGTCCTTCCAGTGAATACTCAGGGTTGATTTCCTTTAGTATTGACTGATTTGATCCCCCAAGGTTATCTTCTTTTAAAGATAAAATTAACTCAATGTGAATTTTAGATCATATATTTGCTTTATAATGTATAGGAAGTAAATGTAAAATGAATGACTAACTTATAATGACCACTCTGCTTTCTTCTACAGATTGTAGTGGAAGAATTTCTAGAAGATATAAATAACATTCTGAACTCAGGTGAAGTGCCTAATTTATTTGAAAAGGATGAACTGGAGCAGGTTTTAGCAGCCACCAGACCAAGAGCAAAAGAAGTAGGAATTTCTGAGGGAAATAGAGATGAGGTAGGACATGTCAAAATGGTAATAAGATTTTGGAAAAGAAAAAGTTGTCTCAGCCTTTTTCCAGTCATCCACAAACCCTTTTAAGCAGTCCATGGGTAGAATTTTTTCAATGTAATTTGTTTTTAATCCTTGTACTTTATTTCTTACATTTAAAGCATCAGTTCATAAGACTTCCAGAGATGGTTAGGGAAAGCACAAAACAGAATCCCTACTACCTACAGAGGGTCACACTGCTGCTGCTGCTAAGTCCCTTCAGTCGTGTCTGACTCCGTGCGACCCCAAGGACAGAAGCCCACCAGGCTCCCCTGTCCCTGGGATTCTCCAGGCAAGAACACTGGAGTGGGTTGCCATTTCCTTCTCCAATGCATGAAAGTGAAAAGTGAAAGTGAAGTCGCTCAGTTGTGTCTGACTCCTAGTGACCCCATGGACTGCAGCCTGCCAGGCTCCTCTGTCCATGGAATTTGCCAGGCAAGAGAACTGGAGTGGGTTGCCATTGCCTTCTCCACAGAGGGTCATCGTCCTATCCAAACTGGAAAGCTTCTCTTATCCTTCTTAAATACAAGTTTATTTCACACACCCCCAGTGCCCTGCCTGAGGAGTTCAGTGCTTTTGACTCCATGTCCTGTCAGCAAGAGGGTTTCCCAGATGGCTCAGGGGTAAAGAATCCTCCTGACAATGCAGGAGACTCAGGTTCAATCCCTGGGTCCATCAGGAAGATCCCCTAGAGAAGGAAATGGCAACCCACTGCAGTATTCTTGACTGGGAAACCCCATGGGCAGAGAAGCTTGGCAGGCTACAGTCCATGCGGTCGCAAAAAGAGTTGCACATGACTTCACAACTAAATAACAATAATAACCTATCAGCATTATGAAATGCATTATCAATGCATTATGAAATGCATTGTCTTTCTCTCTCTCACACACACACATACACAAAACACAGCTGTGATCCACTCTCATTTCTCCAACACCGTGCTAGATTCTCTAAGCCACTGTTTGTCTATCCCAGGTCTTTCTCTTCTTTCTGCATCTTATCTTTTTTGGCCACTCTTTCTCATATTATCTCTTCTGTGTCCCTTCATGAGAATTCCCTCCACTGCTAGGTCAGGACTTACGGGCACAGACAACTATTATAAGCAGAAGTGGCTTTAAATTGGGAGGGCTAAACAAAGGGATGCCATGCTGAATTCCTTGGAATGATTATGAAATGACTGTAGAAGTTAACAGTCAAGGACACTGCTGTGTCTGCCACAGTCATTCTGCTGAGCCAGGAAGCCTCTAACCCAGAATGCTATTGCTTCAGCTCCCAAGCCATGTGTCCCCCACCACGTTGGGAGCAGCTAAAGTAAGGAGCCACATCCAGTGATAGTGACAACAGGTCCATGCCATTTCTGCTGGGCTCTGCACCTGCAAAAATATTTGCCCTGCACCGTGTCTCTCTCTCCCAGTGGTCTTCTACCTCCAAGCAAAACTTTGTATGAACACACCTCTCCACTTTATTCAAGGGGTCTCTTAAATCCACTAATGAAGAGTACTCATATCACATCCCAAACCCAAGTTGCAACAGAGTCTGAAAAATATCATTTAATCTTTTGAGTCTGCATGAGAAGAAGGGACTTGGAATGGGATGTTAAAACAATTCACGCATCCACTCCACAAAATTTAAATTTGGTATTGGTAGAGTCAGATGCATTAGCCAACACTTATTTCCATCGTGGGTTCAGCCTTATTCTAAATTGAAAGTATCTTTCTTTTTGTCAGGTGTTTCAGTATTTCATCAGCAGAGTCCGTCAGAAGCTGCACATTGTGCTCTGCATGAGCCCTGTTGGGGAGGCCTTCCGGTCCCGATGCCGGATGTTTCCATCCCTTGTGAACTGCTGCACCATTGACTGGTTTGTCCAGGTCAGTGACATCACAACATATCTCTTTGAGAAGTTGGACTTGCTTGACTTTAATTTGTTTTATTAAAGTGTACTTGATTTACAGTGTTTCAGGTGTATAGCTAAGTGATTCAGTTACATATATATTCAGTTATATATGTGTGCATATACGTATGTACACATATATATATTTCAGATTATTTTCCATTTAGGTTATTATAAAATATTGAATACAATTCCCTGTGCTATACAGTACGTCCTTGTTGTTTATCTGCTTTATATATGTGAAAGTGTTGTCACTCAATGGTGTTCAACTCTATAACCCCGTGGACTGTAGCCCACCATTCTCCAGGCAAGAACACTGGAGTGGGTAGCCATCCCCTTCTCCAGGAGATCTTCCCAACCCAGGGATTGAACCCCAGTCTCCTGCTTTGAGGGAAGATTCTCTACCATCTGCTGCTGCTGCTGCTGCTGCTGCTAAGTCGCTTGAGTCGTGTCTGACTCTGTGCGACCCATAGACGGCAGCCCACCATCTGAGCCAACTATATATAATTGTATGTATATGTTAATCCCAAATTCTCAATTTATCCCTGCCCCCACCTTTCCCCTTTAGTGACCACAAGTTTGTTTACTATGTCTGTGAGTCTGTTTCTGTTTTGTAAGTTCATTTGTATCATTTTTTTAGATTCCACATATAAGTGATATCATATGATATTTGTCTTTCTCTGTCCAACTTCACTTAGTATGATAATCTCTAGGTCTATCCATGTTGCTTTTAAATGGCAATATTTCATTCTATTTTATAGATGATTAGTATTCCATTGTATATATGTACATGTGTGTGTGTGTGTATGTATATCACATCTTCTTTATCCATTTATCTGTATATGGACAGTGAGGTCACTTCCATGTCCTGGCTATTGTAAATAGTGCCGCTGTGAACATTGGGGGCCATGTATCTTTTTGAATTAGAATTTTTGTCTTTTTCAGGTATGTGTCTGAAGTTGCTTGATTTTAAAAAGGTAACACACTGTCCACTAAGAACTCAAGGGTACTTACATTAGCTTCAAATTCCACTGGGAATCTACTCACATGCAAGGGTTGACAATGACAATCATTGAACAAACACAAATAGAATTTATAAAGAAGAGGAAACTATTAAATTTGTCAATGTAGAGGTTATCAGTAATCTTGACAAGAGTTGTTTCAATGGAGTGATGGAGGAGGTGAAGCTGTGAAAGTGCTGCACTCAACATGCCAGCAAATTTGGAAAACTCAGCAGTGGCCACAGGACTGGAAAACATTAGTTTTCATTCTTAGCTGTGGTACATATACACAATGGAGTATTACTGAGCTATTAAAAACAATACATTTGAATCAGTTCTAATGAGGTGGATGACGCTGGAGCCGATTATACAGAGTAATAAGTAAGCCAGAAAGAAAAACACCAAACAGTATACTTACACATATATATGGAATTCAGAATGATGGTAATGATAAACCTGTACGCAAGACAGCAAAAGAGACACAGATGTATAGAACGGCCTTTTGGACTATGTGGGAGAGGGAGAGGGTGGGATGGGCTGGCAGAGTGGCAGTGTAACATGTGTGATATCATAAGTGAAACGAATCGCCAGTCCAGGTTTGATACAGGATGCAGGATGCTTGGGACTGATGCACGGGGATAATCCAGAGAGAGGGTGTGGGGCAGGAGCAGGGAGGTGGAGGTCAGGATTGGGAGTTCATGTACACTCGTGGCTGATGCATGTCGATGTGTAGCAAAACGAATACAGTATTGTAAAGCAAAACAAACTAAAAAATAAAAATTAATTAAAGAAAAAAAAAAAGCAAGAGAGTTCCAGAGAAACATCTATTTCTACTTTATTGACTATGCCAAAGCCTTTGACTGTGTGAATCACAATAAACTGTGGAAAATTCTCAAAGAGATGGAAATACCAGACCACCTGACCTGCCTCTTGAGAAACTTGTGTGACATGGAACAACAGACTGGTTCCAAATAGGAAAAAGAGTACATCAAGGCTGTATATTGTCACCCTGCTTATTTAACTGCTATGCAGAGTACATCATGAGAAATGCTGAGCTGGAAGATGCACAAGCTGGAATCAAGATTGCCAGGAGAAATATCAATCACCTCAGATATGCAGATGACACCATCCTTATGGCTGAAAGTGAAGAGGAACTAAAGAGCCTCTTGATGAAAGTGAAAGAGAAGAGTGAAAAAGTTGGCTTAAAGTTCAACATTCAGAAAACTAAGATCATGGCATCAGGTCCCATCACTTCATGGCAGATAGATGGGAAAATATTGGAAACAGTGGCTGACTTTATCATTCTGGGCTCCAAAATCACTGCAGATGGTGATTGCAGCCATGAAATTAAAAGACGTTTACTCCTTGGAAGGAAAGTTATGACCAACCTAGACAGCATATTAAAAAGCAGAGACATTACTCTGCCACAAAGGTCCAGCTACTCAAGGCTATGGTTTTCCAATAGTCAAGTATGGATGTGAGAGTTGGACTATAAAGAAAGCTGAGTGCCGAAGAATTGATGCTTTTGAAGTATGGTGTTAGAGAAGACTCTTGAGAGTCCCTTGGACTGCAAGGTGATCCAACCAGTCCATTATAAGGAGATCAGTCTTGTGTGTTCATTGGAAGGACTGATGTTGAAGCTAAAACTCCAACACTTTGGCCACCTGATGTAAAGAGCTGACTCATTGGAAAAGACCCTGATACTGGGAAAGGTTGAGGGTAGGAGGAGAAGGGGATGACAAAGGATGAGATGGTTGGATGGCATCATTGACTCGATGGACATGGGTTTGAGTGGACTCTGGGAGTTGGTCATGGACAGGGAGGCCTGGCATGCAGCAGTTCTTGGGGTCACAAAGAGTTGGACATGACTGAGTGACTGAACTGAACTGATGGGGGAGAAGGTTCAACAGGGGAGAAGGTTCAACATAGAAGAAGGAAGAAGAATCAGAGACAAACCTTTCAAGGAGTTTTGCCCCAAAAGAGTACCAAGAGATGGGTAATGGTCAGAGGGGTATGTGAGGTCAAGAGAGAAGTATTTTTAAGTGACAAACACAAGCAATGCACATGTGCTGATGGAAATGATTCAGAAAACAGAATTATATTGATGGTGCAGCAGACAGAGTTAGGCATTGCTGGACCAACATGACTGGATAGGCAAAAAGAGATGTGATGGAGTTCCCAGTGAAGGGACTGACCTGGGCAGGGAGCATGCACAGCTCACCCCAAAGCATAAAATGCAGGTAGAGGGGAAGACAGGGTGAAAGCTCACTGAAGTTCTATTTGCATTGCTTCTATTTTTTTAATTATGTGGGGAGCAAAGTCATGAATGGTGAAGAAGAGAGAGGAAGTGTTAGCAGTC
Source organism: Aepyceros melampus (assembly GCA_006408695.1). Classification (NCBI taxonomy): domain Eukaryota; kingdom Metazoa; phylum Chordata; class Mammalia; order Artiodactyla; family Bovidae; genus Aepyceros; species Aepyceros melampus. Next base: position 21,103 of record SJXQ01006696.1, on the reverse strand, counting down.
TTAGGAAGCAACATAGGGTGTGAAATACTCGGGGAAATTAGAAGTGATGGGTGAGACAACACAGAAGTTTTTCTGGGCTGCACTAAGAACCACTTGAGCTAGTTGTCATGAGTTGACAATGAGACCAGTTAGCACAGCTATGGGTTTTTCTCTAGCTGTGCTAGCTGCATGATTGTAGACATGGGGTAACAGAGAGTCACACTTGACTGACATTCAGCTGAGCTCAAAGAGTTAGGAGAGGAGCAAATGAGTTGAGCTGAACAGGACAGTGATTACACCAAATTCAAATTGTACAATAGGCAGAGTGAGGACATGAGATCTCTGTATGTGATTTTAGTTATGAAATTAAAAACAGCCACGTTTATTCATTCAACTTAGACATTCATTCAACCAACCTAGACAGCATATTACTTTGCCAACAAAGGTCTGTCTAGTCAAAGCTTTGGTTTTTCCAGTAATCACATATGGATGTGAGAGTTGGACTATGTAAAAAGCTGAGTGCTGACGAATTGATGCTTTTGAACTGTGGTATTGGAGAAGACTCTTGAGAATCCCTTGGACTACAAGGCGATCCAACCAGTCGATCCTAAGCAAAATCAGTCCTGAATATTCATTGGAAGGACTGATGCTGAAGCTGAAGCTCCAATACTTACCCAATACTTGAGCCAATACTTGATTTGAAGAACTGACTCATTTGAAAAGACCCTGATGCTGGGAAAGATTAAAGGTGGGAGAAGAAGGGGATGACAGATGATGAGATTATTGGATGGCATTACCGATTCAATGGACATGAGTTTGAGTAATCGCTAGGATTTGGTGATAGACATGCTGCAGTCCATGGGGGTCACAAAGATTTGGACACAACTGAGCAACTGAACTGACTAACTTATTCATTCAGCCAACAGTAGTTATTGAATAACTTCTATGTAGCAGACACTGTGCTGGGGTCAGCAAATGCAGACCCAGACGCCCACCTATTGAACACAGCCATTCAGTTCATGAAACATCATGGACACAAGTAGGAGTTACAGTGAAGGGGGGGCCAAGGTGAGGAAGAGTTGCAGAGAAATGCATTTTTCTTAATAGTTAAACCGTGCATTATGGAAATGAGCACTGACTTTCCAAATCATATCTTTATTTACAGTGGCCCAGAGAAGCACTTCTTTCCGTGTCAAAGACGTTTTTCTCAAATGTTGATGCCGTAAATGAAGAACTGAGAGAAAAGCTTTCCCTTATGTGTGTGAATGTCCACCTGAGTGTCTCCAGTATGGCAGAACGCTATTACATGGAGCTCCGGAGACGGTACTACACAACACCCACTTCCTACTTGGAACTCATCAATCTCTACCTGTCTATGCTGACTGAAAAGAGGAAGCAGTTGGTTTCTGTAAGTTTAATATTATTAATTTAAAAAAAAATTTGTTTTTGGCTTGGTCTCAAAAGCTCTACCAGAATGTGTAAGATCTATGTGCCATCTTGCCTGTTGGACATCTCTCCATCCTAACATGCCCTTGACAACCTACAATATGACCAAAAAGTATATTGTGTTGGTCATTTAAAGGCCTTGCCCTTCCTTAATATTTTGTCTTCTATCATTTACATAAATTCCTTGACTCAGGGATGTGATGTGGACATTGTAACAGAATTAAAGTTAAGCCCATATCTAGCCACCTCTGCAGTGTTTAGTAAGAAGGAAAACTTTTGGTTTAGTAATGGAGATGGGAGTTTGATTGTCTTACCTATCAGTGGTTCCCATTCAGAGCAAGGACTCATGTCAGGCAGACCAGGTAGCACCTCTATTCTGACTCTTTCTTCCTGAACAACTTGGAGCAGGTTTTGTAACTACTCCAATCTTAGTACAAAATAAGGTTTAAAAATCTGTATCTACCTCTTGGATTGTTGTAGAATTTAAATAAGGTGCAGTTTGTGAAGTATTGGAATATGATCTGATACAAATAAGTGCTCAGAATAGTGACTGCTTACTACATCATCATCATTGTAATCGTCATTAAGTTGTTAACATGACCTAAAATTTTCAACATTTTAAATAACAAAAATGAAATCATTTATCATTTAGATATTTTAAATGTTCTTCAATGGATATTACCTGGTAAATATACACCTAGTAAAATAAGTGACAGATATTTTTGAAACCAGCCTATTTGAGCCACCTTTTCTGTCTCATCCTCAAAAAAGTTATTCCCAGGTGGTTTTTTTACCAAATACTGCCCTTTGATCCTAGTCAAGAGTTTCCTACCCCTGTGGACACATCAGCAACCAGAGATAAGTATCTGGGACACTGTCTCCATTGGGCCTCAGCCCTGCTGGTCCATCCTAAGGAAATAAGCTCCCAGAGATGTGAACTCCAGGAATTTCTATCTGAACTTGTCCTTAATTCATTCAGCATGCTACCAAGCTACCACAGAGGCTAAAAATAATACAGTGTGATCCCTCAGTGATGCCCTACTCCCGTGCCCAGGGGACAGGGATGCAAACCCACTGTGTCCTGTACGTTCAACGTTAAGTATTACAAACTGATTCACTAATTCTGCCAATGCAAAATTCTAGTACATAAATCAGATAGAGATACCAATAAACTCATAGTTTGTAATACTCAACATAATAGTTATTTTCTTTGTCATTTAGGCACGTGAACGGGTGAAGAATGGTCTCACCAAGCTATTAGAAACAAATGTACTAGTAGATAAAATGAAATTAGATCTTTCAGCTTTAGAACCTGTCCTTTTAACAAAATCACAAGACGTTGAAGCCCTGATGGACAAACTGGCAGTGGATCAAGAAAATGCAGATCAGGTATGCAGCATCACCTGACAGTGGGTGAGGACACTATGACCACCAGCTGACCCCTTACATACAAGGATAAAGAATTGGACTTTTTAGATATGTTATTAACTTTAATTTAAATATGTTGTTAAAACAATGAACTGGTAGATCAGTTTAGCCATGCTTTTAATCCTTGCTCTTTCCCTGAGAATGAGGAAATGGGACAGAGAAAGTTGTAAGAAAAGTACAAGCTACAAATATAAAGCATCCAATCTTCTCCCCAGAATGAATTAGTTATTCATTCTTATAACTTCTGTCTCCATTATTTTATCATCATGGCATGAGATGAACAAAGAAGAGTATAAAATGCAGTCTTTCCCTGAGAATGAGGAAATGGGACAGAGAAAGTTGTAAGAAAAGTACAAGCTACAAATATAAAGCATCCAATCTTCTCCCCAGAATGAATTAGTTATTCATTCTTATAACTTCTGTCTCCATTATTTTATCATCATGGCATGAGATGGACAAAGAAGAGTATAAAATGCAGTATACCTAATCTTCTTTCATCATTGGTCTGATTCAAAGGGGTAAATATAACTCACTATTATTTGCCTTGTTTTTTTTTTACTTTTAAACTTTTTATTTTGTTTTGGGCTATAGCCAATTAAGAAGCAATGTTGTAATAGTTTCAACCATACATATACATATGTCCATTCTCCCCCAAACCTCCCATTCAGGCTGCCACATAACATTGAACAGAGTTCCATGTGCTATACAATAGGTCCTTATTGGTTATCCATTATTCACTTTGTTTTTAAACCTGGAAATTCACATACTGAGATCATTTGAGCACATGTTTCCATGATTAGGTTCGTAGCATTGTGCAAGAAGATGAAGCAATAGCAAAAGTGAAAGCCGAAGAGACCCAAGCCATAGCTGACGATGCTCAGCGAGATCTTGAAGAAGCGCTCCCTGCCCTCGATGCTGCTAACAAAGCGTTGGATTCCTTAGATAAAGCAGATATATCTGAAATCAGAGTTTTCACAAAGCCCCCAGATATGGTCATGACCGTGATGGAAGCCATCTCCATTCTCTTGAATGCCAAGTGAGTGCCTCACAATCACCCCATACAAAATGCCTGGTGGAATTTCTTTGCTTTTTTCCTTCATTCTCATTTACATGTTTCATTCTTTTCTCCACCCTCTCATTGATTCGATTAGTCATCCAACAAATTGATTGGTACTTTAATAGTATTTTTTAATTTATTTATTTATTTTTATTTTTGGTCTTCATTGCTATGCGGGCTTTCTCTAGCTGCAGTGAGCAGGGGCTGCTGTCCAACTCGGTTATAATATGCCGGCTTCTCATTGTGGTGGCTTCTCTTGATGCACAGCACAGGCTCTAGAGCAGGCAGACTTCAGTAGTTGTGGTGCTCGATCTTAGCTGGCCCATGGCACATCATGGAATTTGCCCAGATCATGTCCCCTTCATTGGCAGGCAGATTTCCAACCACTGGACCACCAGGGAAGTTCCAATAGTTGTTTGTTTTTTTTTTTAATTATAAGTGACACACAGATTGGACATCACTAAACATCTATCTTTATAGCTTCTTTAGATTATCTTCGATTTTCTCTCTTGCTTAGAAATAGCAAAGTAATAATAGCAGTAAAACAAAACTCATTTTAGGTGGAAGTTAACATAAACATCATTCTACAAATTTTGCAAATCAGTTAGATACAAACAAAGTGAGTTTTTATAACTATAGCTCAACCAGTAAATGGGGCTTCCCTGGTGGCTCAGATAGCCTACAGTTCAGGAAACCCGCGTTTGATCCTTGGGCCAGAAAGATCCCTTGGAGGAGGAAATGGCAACCTACTCCAGTATACTTGCCTGGAAAATTCCATGGACGGAGGAGCCTGGTGGGCTACAGTCCATGGGATCTCAAACAGTCATACACAACTGAGCACCCAACATTTTCAACCAGTAAATAAGAACATTTTAGGAAACATCATTGTAAATATTAAAAAGAAAAAACAGGCTATACACACTATGAAAGTAAATAACATAAATATATGCCTAGAAAACAAAAGTAGTAACTCATGGTGCTCTTAAAGCCTAGCAAAATGCTTTCAGTAAATTGTGTTGTATTTTCTTTATAATAGGAAGACTCAGAGCAAGTTAAACTCGTTACATAACTAATGACATAAACAGTTGACACTGTTGTTCAGTCATTAAGTAGGGTCCAACCCTTTGCAACCTCATGGACTGAAGCATGCCAGGCTTCTGTGTCCTTCACTATCTCCCAGAGTTTGCTCAAATTCAAGTCCACTGAGTTGGTGATGTCATCCAACCATCTCATGCTGTCATCCCCTTCTCCTCTTGCTCTCAATCTTTCCCAGCATCAGGGTCTTTCCCAATGAACTGGCTCTTTGCATCAGGTGGCTAAAGTATTAGAGCTTCAGCATCAGTCTTTCCAATGAATACTGAAGATTGATTTCCTTTAGGGTTGACTGGTTTAATCTCTTTGTAGTCCAATTCCATGAAATCATGCATAATTGACATATAGTCTTTTTTTAATCTGTAGAATAATATCTTAATGTTCTCAAAGGAATACATTTCTTTTGTTGTCACATTCCTTTATTGCAATGCTATTAACTTAGCATTTGTGTCTTTTGACCTGACTGGCCAACAGCAAAGCAACTTCTTGGTGACTCTAACTTCCTAAGAAGACTTTTAGAATATGATAAGGAAAATATTAAGCCTCAAATCCTGGCAAAACTTCAAAAATATATTAATAATCCTGATTTTGTGCCTGAAAAAGTTGAGAAAGTATCCAAAGCATGTAAATCCATGTGCATGTGGGTAAGAGCCATGGATTTGTATTCCCGAGTTGTCAAAGAAGTTGAGCCAAAGAGACAGAAACTCCGTGCTGCACAGGTATATTGTCTGTGTTGTGATATCTTATAGAATCAACGACCATGATCATCAGACATTCAAACTTCTTTTGTGGTGCCACTGAGACCCTATGTAATATAGATAGTAATCATGCTCTTGAAGATTATTTTTCATTTTCACAAAAGTGTTATTCGCTCAGTCGTGTCTGACTGTTTGTGATCTCATGGACTGTAGCTCACCAGGCTCCTCTGTCTATGGAATTCTCCAGGCAAGAATACAGGAGTAGGTCGCCATTCTCTTCTTTAGGGGATCTTCTCAACTGAGCAGTTGAACCTGGTCTCCTGCAGATTCTTTACCATCTGAGACATCAGAGAAGACCAGAATAGCTAGTAGAGATTATTTCATGTTTCCAATGCTGTGGGTCCGGTTTGATCCCTGGTTAGGGAACCAGATCTCACACGCTGCAATTGAGAGTTTATATGCCGCAACTAAAAATCCCACATGCCACAACTATGACCCAGCATAGCCAAATAAATAAGTAAACATTAAAAAAAAAAAAAAAGATTCAAACATGAACAAGTGTGGCTGTGTTTCAATATAACTTTATTTATGGTCATTGAAATTCAAATTTCATATACTTATCATGCGTTATGAAATAATAGCCCTTTGATTTTTTTTTTCCCTAACCATTTAAAACTGTAACCACACAAAAATAGGTAGCAGGCTCTGAATTTGGCCTGCAAGCCATAGTTGCAGACCTCTGCTCTAGAGAACTAGTTAGGAAAGATTAGTTTTCACTATGCATGAATATTTCATTTGTTTCATCATTTTTAAAATACTTATTTATTTTTAGCTGTACTGCGTCATCATTGCTGTTCAGACCTCTTCCCTAGCTGTGGGGAGCAGGGTCTACTCGGTGCACAGGCTTCTCACTGCAGTGGCTCCTCTTGTTATGAAGCATGGGCTCCAGGGCTCATGGTGTTCAGTAGTTGTAGCTCCCTGGCTCCAGAGTTACAGGGAAGCCTTCTTTTATCATTTAAAGTTAATAGTTCATCGTAGTAACTAATTCATCTCCAAATGTTTAGTACATCTGTTTGGCTAATCTTTCTATGATTCATTAGGCTTTGTTTTGTTCTGTTTGGTCCTCCTCTTATATTTTATTCTACTTTATATTTGGTTTAATTTTGTATATCATATCAAAATCTTTTAGAACAAAATCTTTTGGGGAGAAAGAGGAAGTAAATATGATTTTTTTAAAAATAGCCCATTATAAATGGGCAAATTCAACCCTCTTTGGAGCTTATTCTTAAAATATTTACTTGATTTTATTAGGCTGAACTTGATATCACTATGGCTACTTTGAAAGAAAAGCAAGCATTACTAAGACAAGTGGAAGAACAAATACAAGCCTTACAAGATGAATATGACAAAGGTGTGAATGAGAAAGAAAGTCTGGGTAAGTAACTCATAAAATTTGTGTTGGTTAGGAAATGCCATATTTTCCAAAGGAGACAGTGTTTTCAGGCAGTCAACTCTCAGTTTCCATCCAGCATATGGGCGCATTTGCATTAGATGGATGGTCTTAACCTTCAAGTATAATGTTAGAAGAACTGAGTATATTGTATGTATTCAACTTCTATGTCTGAATTGGACAGAGCAGCACATAAATTTGATCTAGAAAATAAATACTACAGGGGCAAGAAGAGAGCTCTGTCTTCAGCCAGAAGAAAGGAGTATCAAAAAGGAGCTCTCTGTCACAGATGTGAAGAACAAACATATGGATACCAAGTGGGAACAGGGAAGGATTAATTGAAAAATTGGGATGACATATACACACTGTTGATATTATGTATAACTTCATATCAGACTCTGCGACACCCTTGACTGTAGCCCACTGGACTCCTCTGTCTATGGAATTCTTCAGGCAAGAATACTGGAGGGAGTTGCCATTTCCTTCTCCAGATGATCTTCTGACCCAGGGATCCAACCCAGGTCTTTTGCATTGCAGGCAGATTCTTTACTGTCTGAGCCACCAGGGAAGTCCCATAAAATAGATTACTAAGGAGAACCTACTGTATAGCACAGGGAACTCTAGGCAGTGCTCTGTGGTGACCTAAAAGGGGAGGCGATCCAAAAAGGATGGGATATATTTATATATATGGCTGATTCACTCTGTGGTACAGCAGAAACTGACACAGCTGTGTAAAGCAACTATATTGCAATTTAAAATTAACTAATTTAAAATAAAGTGAAAGGAACTCTCTGCATAGGCGATTCAAAGCACTTGGACTTGGCTCAGAAATGAGAACTTGGGCTAAATTGGCCTGAGGTTTCCCAGAGATGTATTGACATCATTAACCAAATAATGATCATTCTGCTAGAAGCAGAAGCAGATGAGTAAACTTCTTATACTGTAGGAAAATACTGAATTACATAACCTGATTTTCTTTCGATTTTCTAGCAAAGACAATGGCACTGACCAAAGCACGTCTCGTACGTGCTGGAAAGCTGACGGCTGCATTAGGAGACGAGCAAGTCCGATGGGAAGAAAGCATCCAGAAATTCAACGAGGAGATATCGAATATCGTTGGGAATGTGTTCATAGCAGCAGCTTGTGTGGCCTACTACGGGGCCTTCACAGCCCAGTATAGGCAATTGGTGAGCAAACGTACTTCCTGTGAGGACTGAGAAGCAGCTGATACTGGGGGAGGCGGGATGTGTGCGTCATTTTTCTGGGTTTAGAGGGAGGTTCTCTATGATGGAAACTTAGGTCTACATTCCACTACCCACCACCTCCCCTATTGTTGTTCAGTCACTAAGTCATGTCTGACTCTTTGCTACCTTGGAACTGCAGCACACTAGGCTTCCCTGTCCCTCACTATCTCCCAGAGTTTGCTCAAACTCACATCCATTGAGTTGGTGATGCCATACAACCATCTCATCCTCTGTCACCCCCTTCTCCTCCTGCCTTCAATCTTTCCCAGCAGTCTTTCTGAACTTCAGCTTCAGTATCAGTCCTTTCATTGAATATTCAGAGTTGATTTCCTTTAGAATTGACTAGTTTGATCTCCTTGCAGTCCAGGGGACTCCCCTGTACCCCTAGGCTTTTCTTAACACAGTCCTTCTTTTCCGCTCCTGTCTTAGAAAGTTACTCATAGCTTTGCTTACACAACACAGCAACCTGGGAGAAGAAAAAGAGACAGGGAATCTTTCACCCCTAGGATCAGAAGTGGCACCAAATTCAGCCAGGATGAAGAAGTGTTCTGAATTGCCGAGGCTGCTACACTGACTCAGCAATGGGAAAGAGCAGGGATTATTTGGAGATATTTGCAAAACACTTGTATGAAACGCCTTTCAAAACATGTTTTGCCCTGACCTTGAGTTTTAAAACCTAGTTGGTGTAAGACTCATAGAGACTCTCCAGGAGCTCAGGGGTCCACTGATTCTAATCAAGCAGGGGGGCCAGGACTGCTATTGGGGGAGACAGGTCCCTATTGTGCATGTCTGCACCACTTATTGAAGAAGGTGAATGCTAATAGCCCTCTGCCTCATCTGCTAATTCCCAGGATCACCCAAGGTCATTGTGGGAACCCCCAACTTCTCCTCGTGGACTCAGACTCTCCCCAGATTAAAGACTACCATGACAGTCCCTGTGTTTTGTACTTGAGAAACCTGGGGTCCCGACAGCACGTATGATGTGCCCACAGCCACACCTAGCTAATGGTGTAGTTCTAGCCCCCGGATCTCCTAATTCTTTGTCCACTTCTTATGTCCTGGGCTCTGATTCCAGGATGCCTGTGGAGCCTGGTAGGACTTGTTTTGTGGATCCTCATTTACTGTTTCTGACTCTTATACAAGTAAGCTTTTTCCTTCGACAGCTTATAGAGTATTGGATCCAGGACTGTCAGTCTCTGGAGATCCCAATAAATCCTGACTTCAGTCTCATTAACACTCTCGGCGATCCCTACGAAATACGGCAGTGGAACACAGATGGGCTGCCCCGGGACTTGATATCAACAGAAAATGGCATTCTGGTTACTCAAGGCAGACGGTGGCCTTTGATGATTGATCCCCAAGATCAGGTGTGTAACCAATGCTTCAGATGAAGAGCAGCTTATTAACTCTGCTTAATATCATTCTATTACAAATTCTAAAAGTAGATTTCAATGTACTTGTAAGATCTTGGACGTAAACCTACAAGGCCAACAAGATGTCTTCTAGTTCACGTCCCTCATTTTATGGAGAAAGTAAAAAGGGGAGAGTCCAAGTGCTCTGCACACTTGATTTTATTTGGTTTTATTTAGAGAGTTGACCATTTGTTTTCTGTTTTCTATGAGAGCAGAAATTCATTCCTGTATAGTCCTTGTCAAAGGAGTCAGAATGAAGTCAGAGTATGATGAATTTGGCGCTAGTGGTAAAGTATCTTCCTGCAATGCAGGAGACCCATGTTCAATCCCTGGGTCAGGAAGGGAATGGTTATCCACTCCAGTATTCTTGCCTGGAGAATTCCATGGACAGAGGAGCCTGGTGGGCTACAGTCCTTGGGGTTGCAAGGAGTCGGACACCACTGAGCAACTAACACTTTCACTTTCACGTGATGAATTTGGGGCCAGCTTTCCTGGAATTTACTGAATTCCATTATCTGATTCCTAAGTCCCTGGATCAGTTGTTCTAAATGGCTGTTGTTTCATCACTAAATCGTGTCAGACTCTTTGCAAGCCAATGAACTGCAGCACGCCAAGCTTCCCCTGTCCTTCACTATCTCCCGGAGCTTGCTCAGATTCATGTCCATTGAGTCAGTGGTGCTATCTAACCATTTCATCATGTTCTAAATGGGGTTTAGAAAATGGAGTCAATTTGAAAGCAAGGGAGACAACCTTGAACACCTTTATGAGCTTTATTTTCATAGATGGATTTTGAACACCTTGTGTGAACTTTTTTTTTAACCTAGATGGTAAAATAAATAAATAAATAAATCTTTATTTGTCCCAAGTTTGAACAACAACAAAAAAGAATCCCAAACAATTAGAATTTAAAAGTGTTTTTATTTGCAAGGGGAGTGATTTTTCTTTTATTCTACCTTTTTTTTAAAAATCAGAGTATAATTGACTTCCAATGTTGTATTAGTTTCAAGTGGGAATCTGTTAGATATTCACTGTTTTTAGGATTCTTTTCCCATATAGGCCATTGCAGAGTACTGAGTAGAGTTCCCTGGGCTATACAGTGGGTCCTTATTAGTGATCTATTTTGTATATAGTAGTATGTATAGGTCAATCCCAATCTTCTGATTTATCCCTCCCCTACTTACTCTCTTGGAGAAGTAAGTGGCAATCCACTCCAGTATTCTTGCCTGGAAAATCCCATGGATGGAGCAGCCTGGCAGGCTGCAGTCCATGGGGTCACAAAGAGTCAGCCACGACTGAGCAACTTCACTTTCACTTTCACTTACTCTCTGGTAACCATGTTTGCTTTCTAAATCTGTAATTCTATTTCTGTTTTCTAAATAAGTTCATCAGTACCCTTTTGTTTTAGATTCTACATATAAATGGTATCATATGATGTTTGTCTCTGACTTACTTCACTCAGTATGGCAATCTCTATATTTATCCATGTTGCTGCAAATATCATTATTTTGTTCTTTTTTTGGCTGAATAATATTCCCTTGTAGAGGTGTACCACATCTTTTTTTCATTCTTCTGTGATGGAAATTTAGTTTGCTTCCATGTCTTAGTGATTGTAAATAGTGCTGCCAAGAACACTGGGATTCATACATTGATATATTTTCGAATTATTGTTTTCTCCAGATATATGCCCAGGAATGGGATTGCTGGATCATATGACAACTCTATTTTTAGTTTTTTAAGAAAACTCCATACTGTTCTCCATAGTGGCTGCACCATCTTACATTCCCCTACCAGTGTAGGAGGGTTCCCTTTTATCCACACCTTTTCCAGCATTTATTGTTCATAGATTTTTTTGATGATAGCCATTCTGAAGTGTGTGAAGTGATACCTCATTGTAGTTTTGATTCGCATTTCTCTAATAATTAGCAATATTGAGAATCTTTTCATGTGTATTTTTATCTATCTGTATGTCTTCTTTGGAGAAATGTTATATCTTCCACCCATATTTTGATTGGGTTGTTTGGTTTTTTCCTTTATATTGAGCTGCATGAGCTGTTTATATATTTTGGAGATTAATTCCTTGTTGGTTGCTTCATCTGCAAATATTTTCTCCCTTTCTGAGGGTCGTCTTTTCATTTTGTTTAATGAATGAAAACATTAAACAAAATATCTCCTTTGCTCTGTAAAATCTTTCAAACTTGTTTCTAGATTGAACATAGTTTCTAAACTTTAAAAACTTTCACATTTTTACAAACTGAAATGTCCTACTCTGTGCTTTCTCATACAGGCAAACCGCTGGATAAGAAATAAAGAAAGCAAAAATGGTTTAAAGATCATTAAGCTCACAGATAGTAATTTCTTACGCACACTTGAAAATTCGATCCGACTTGGTTTACCCGTTTTACTGGAAGAGGTTTGCTTTTTCACTTGTTTTTTCCTTGTGTTAGTTTCCAACCTTCAGACCATATCTGAAATCCTGTACAGGCAATGGCTACATTATGACAAAGACACCAGTCAGCTCCTTTTTCTAAATGGTCAACCAATTGCTTTGCTCCTTAAACAACACACTCTCACATGGGGAATGGTCTGTCACTGAACCAATTTTTGGAAGACACTGCTTTGGTGTGAAGTGGGATGGTCACTGTCTTCTGACACTGCTGATTCTCAGGCCTCATGTGACTCTTGATCATTAGCAGCCCTAGAAATTCAAAGCAACAACCTCATCAGGGCATGTCTCCTTGAACCACTGATGTGAAGCCAGTAAAGCACCCCAATAAGTATAAATATTATTTTCCACTTAGACATAAAGTAGAATTCAATTAAGTGGTATGGTATAAACTTTCACTTTTTAAAAAGAGTATATATTTTTTAAGTCTTTGTGCTTTCTTTCTTCAGAATCAAATCACTCCAAGAGTGGATGTTTTTTAAACTCTTGATTCATTCAACACACATTGTTTGAGAATCAATGGCAAATAGTACAAAGATGGTTCTTGCCCTTAATAAGTAAGTGGACTATAGTTGGGGACAGAGACAATAAACAGAGAAAAGAGAGAAAAAATGAGACAGAGGAGACGAAGAGAACTTGTGGTAGGGACTTCGAAGAGATAAACCCAGTGCTGACATAGCTAGTAAGGAGTAGGGTGGGAAGAGCATTTAAGCTGTGACTGTATGAAGAGTTCACCATGAGCACTCAGAAAGATAGGCTTTCCAGGCAAAGAGGACAGCATGTACAGCAGCCTTGGACACAAAAGAAACTGGGTAACAATTGTAGTTTATTTCCTTAATTTCCCATACTAGTTGTATAAGAGAAGAATGAGTAAATGAACACTGTGAGCTTAGTCTCAGTGTAACTGTGTCTAGAATGATCTCTGCAGCTGCAGAATGGCGAGAAGCTCAGAACAGACCAAGGACCTGGGGCAGCTTAGCTGCAACTCTGGCATGGTGCAGTTAATATTAGAAACAGGTACCACTCACTGATGGGCTTCCCCAGTGGCTCAGCAATAAAGAATCCATCTGCAACGCAGGACACACAAGAGATGTGGGTTTGATCCCCTGGAGGAGAGCATGGCAACCCACTCCAGGATTCTTGCCTGGAGAATTCCATGGATAGAGGAGCCTGACAGGCTACAGCCCATAGAGTTGCAAAGAGTCGAACATGACTGAAGCAACTTAGCACACACGCATCACTCACTGAATGCTTCCTACACACCAGACTCTGATGTTGGTGTTTTATGTGTATGAACTCTTTGATCCACACTGCACCTTACAAGGTGGTTACTACTATTATTCCATTTTACCAATGAGGAGTCTGAGGCACAGAAATGTGAAGTAACCATTTGATAAGCCTTGATTGTATAGAAAATCCACAGCAAGTTACCAGGCTCCCAGTCTGAGCTCCAAAGAGCACAAGAATCCTCCATGTGTGGCTGTGACCTTGACCAAGATGGGCAAGGCTTTGTAATGGGCCCCAGGCCCCCATTTAAACCCTGAAGTTATGGGAGAGGATGAGATCTCCAAAAGTCTTTGGCAGGGAGTCTCTCTTGCTTTCTGTGAGTTGGTGTCACTCAGATTATACACCTAACTGCTTTCTACATTTGTGGGGTGGTATTTTCAAACTTTGCCTCCACCCATTGGTGTGAAATAGAGTTAACCAATCTCAATCACTATCTTTTAATGAAATAAAATAGATTTTTATGTATTTTTAATTCATCTGCATTTGTTACGACTTTTAAAGCTGGAATGTGAGTTAAACAGTACATTCACAAAACTTGCTCTGAGTTACTTTTCAAATGGCTTTCCATCATTCCTAGATAGGCTTATAAACATGCCACTCTAAAAAATATTTTTCTTTGGAAAACAAGTCCTATGGGTATTTATTTCCATTAAGTTCGTTTAGTTTAACATACTAATTTCTAGAGGCTTGGCACATGCAGTTGATCACTACAGGGGATAGGAGGTGTAAAAAGCAGATTCCAGAAGATGAAAGTCACTTTAACAAGTTGTTGTTGTTCTTGTTTAATCACTCAGTCCTGGGGACTCAGTCCGCAGTCTCCTCTGTCCATGGGATTTCCCAGGCAAGAATACTGGAGTGGGTTGCCATTTCCTTCTGAAGGGGATCTTCCTGACCCAGGGATTGAACTTGAGTCTTCTGCAGTGCATGTGGCTCCTTTACCACTGAGTCACCAGGGAAGCCCAGCTTTAATGACTGTTTTTCTTTTAAATATCAACGTGTATATTAATACTTCAGTGACAAAAGATCCAGTCCACTAAAGAATCTGCTTGATAGCTAAATACTTCAGGCCACGAAGGTAATGTTGGTTACACACACCTTACAAGAAACACTACTTCGGTCCTTAAGCCAACATGAAAAGTAGAAGTAAGCCAAAGTAGAGAAGAAAAACTAGCTCTGCCTTAGTGCCAAAAGTATCACAGTGTCACACTTAGCAGAAATAAATCTTATCTCCCTTGTCATACAGATTTTTAAATGTTAACAAAATTAAGGAAATACCTGAAAACATTATCAGAGGGAATGGAAACAGAATGTTGAACAGGTAGCCAACTAATCCTCAAGTGGAGCTTCATCTACTTCCTCCATGAGGGACATGTCATAGAATAGACTTTAAAAAGCACAAAACTGGGGACTTCCCTGGTGGTCCAGCGGCTAAGACGCTGTGCTCCCAGTGTAGGGGACCTGGGTTGGATCCATGATTGGGGGACTAGATCCCATATGCTGCGACTAAAAAAAGAAGATTGTATGTGCTACAACTAAGACCCAGCGCCGCCAAAAATAAATATTTTTTAAAAAATAAAAATAGTAAAATGCACAGAATTGCATTGTGGGTAGTAAGGGAAACTTTTATCTCATAAACTTTTGTTTGAAGAAATTGCATGCTCAGGTACCACATCGCTATTTAAAATAGATTTGTTAGCTATTGTTGTTGTTTAGTCTCTAAGTCATGTCCAATTCTTTGTGACCCCATGGACTGTAGCCCCCAGGCTCCTCTGTCCATGGGATTTCCCAGGCAAGAATACTGGAGTGGGCTGTCATTCCCTTCTCCAGGGAATCTCCCTGACCCAGGGATTAAACCCAAGTCTCCCACATTGCAGGCAGATTCTCTACCACCTGAGCCACCAGAGAAGTCCAGGTCTTGTTAGCTATAAATTACATCAAATTTTGGCAGCTCCCAAGCCCCGATCATATACAAGCTGATATAAAGATGTTTATCATGGAGATTGTTGGCAATGTCTACATGTCCATGTTCTTACCAACGATCAGATTTGCTTTGAGGGGGGTACAAATTACTGTCATGTAGAGTAGAGATCTACAAACTTTCTGTGAAGAGCCAGATATTTTGGGTTTTTCAGGTCACATACTTATTTTTGCCTGGAGAATCCCTTGGACAGAGGAGCCTGGTGGGCTGTGGTCCATAGGGTCACACAGAGTCAGACATCACTAAAGCAACTTAGTATGCATGGTCTGTCTATAAATATTCTCTGAACAAATCCTCTTCTTTGTTTTGTTTACTTTGGGGGGTTTGTTTGTTTTACAACCCTTTAAAAAAGTAAGAACCATTCTTAGCTCAAGAGCTATACCAAAACAGGCCCCAGATTCAGCCTGCAAGATGGAGTTTGCCTGCTCCTGACCTAGAAAAACCATGAAGGTGAACAGAATTTGCTTTGCCTGGGGCCTGTTCAAGGACCACCCTGTGGATTCTTCTTTCTTAGCTGCTTTCTCCTGGGGATGAATTGTGTATAAATTTAGCCCAAATAAATATATGACCTTCTTATTTCTTATCTCTAGAGTATCAAGGAAACAAACTGGAAAATGTACACTGTTAGAGGGAGTGAGAGGAGTTTAAGAAATATCCATAATACGATCACTGAAAATTTGCCTGTTCAGAGTAAAGTTTGAATAGAAGTTTGAAAAAGTTGCTGCCATGCACTTAATGCCTTTTGAAAATATATTTTTTTATTGTTTTAACACTTAAGCTTAGAGAAACCCTGGATCCAGCTCTGGAACCCATCCTGTTGAAACAGACTTTCATCAGTGGTGGACGACTGCTGATTCGCCTTGGAGACTCGGACATTGATTATGATAAAAACTTCAGGTTCTACATGACGACCAAACTGCCAAACCCCCACTACCTGCCTGAGGTACAGCTGCAGGCCTGGAACCCCCAGCCTCAGAGGACTTTGCTGGTGTGATGGGTCTCCCCTTGCTGAAAGGAATGACTCCTCCTAACCCCTCTTCCCCTCTGTCACTCCCTCCTCCCACCATCTTCTACTCATTTCTCTTCAGAGTCCTGACTGATTCCAGTCACTCTTCTGCTCACCTTCTGATTGGGACTCAACTCCCTCCCACTGCTGGGTCCCCAGTCCCCACCCTGTCTCACTTCCTGTGCTCCTTTTCTGCTCTCCATTCATTCTAATGAATCATCTAATTCTAATGAATCCTAATCTAATCATTCTTCAAGAAAATTAGAAATACCAAGGGAACATTTCATGCAAAGATGGGCACAATAAAGAACAGAAATGGTATGGACCTAACAGAAGCAGAAGATATTAAGAAGAGGTGGCAAGAATACACAGAAGAACTATACCAAAAAAATCTTCATGACCCAGATAATCACAATGGTGTGATCACTCACCTAAAGCCAAACATCCTGGAATACAAAGTCAAGTAGGCCTCAGGAATCATCACTACGAACAAAGCTAGTAGTGGAGATGATGAAATTCCAGTTGAGCTATTTCAAATCCTGAAAGATGATGCTGTGAAAGTGTTGCACTCAATATGTCAGCAAATTTGGAAAACTCAGCACTGGCCACAGGACTGGAAAAGGTCAGTTTCATTCCAACCCTAAAGAAAGGCAATGCCAAAGAATGTTCAAACAACCATGCAATTGCACTCATCTCACATGCTAGCAGAGTAATGCTCAAAATTCTCCAAGACAGGCTTCAACAGTATATGAGCTGTGAACTTCCAAATGTTCAAGTTGGATTTAGAAAAGGCAGAGGAACAAGAGATCAAATTTCCAGCATCTGTTGGATCATTGAAAAAGCAAGAGAGCTCCAGACAAACATCTACTTCTGCTTTATTGACTATGCCAAAGCCTTTGACTGTGTGGATCACAACAAACTGGAAAATTCTGAAAGAGACGGGAATACCAGACCACCTGACCTGCCTCCTGAGATATCTGTATGCAGGTCAGGAAGCAACAGTTAGAACTGAACATGGAACAACAGACTGGTTGCAAATAGGAAAAAGAGTACATGAAGGCCGTATATTGTCACCCTGCTTATCTGACTTATATGCAGAGTACATCATGAGAAATGCTGGGCTGGATGAAGCACAAGCTGGAATCAAGATTGCCTATGAGAAATATCAATCACCTCAGATATGCAGATGACACCACCCTTATGCAGAAAGTGAAGAGGAACTAAAGAGCCTCTTGATGAAAGTGAAAGTGGAGAGTGAAAAAGTTGGCTTAAAGCTCAACATTCAGAAAACTAAGAACATGGCATCCGGTCCCATCACTTCATGGGAAATAGATGGGGAAGCAATGGAAAGAGTGACACACTTTATTTTGGGGGCTCCAAAATCACTGCAGATGGTGACTGCAGCTGTGAAATTTAAAGATCCTTGCTCCTTGGAAGGAAGGTTATGACCAACCTAAAGAGTATATTAAAAAGCAGAGACATTACTTTGCCAACAAAGGACTGTCTAGTCAAAGCTATGGTTTTTCCAGTAGTCTTGTATGGATGTGAGAGTTGGATTGTGGAGAAGGCTGAGGGCCTAAGAATTGATGCTTTTGAACTGTGGTGTTAGAGAAGACCCTTGAGAGTCCCTTGGACTGCAAGGAGACCCAACCAGTCCATCCTAAAGGAAATCAGTCCTGAATATTCATTGGAAGGACTGATGCTGAAGCTGAAACACCAATACTTTGGCCACCTGATGTAAAGAATTGACTCATTTGAAAAGATCCTGATGCTGGGAAATATTGAAGGCGGGAGGAAAAGGGGTCCATAAAGGATGAGATAGTTTCTGAACTGCAATAAGATCCAGACGGTTCCCTCCTCTTGTGCTGCAGAGCTGGAGGCAGTTGTAACAGAAAAGAAGACAGCTGGGATTCCTCTCTCCCTCCCCACAGGGAACTCTGAGGGACAGCTCCACCTACCCACCTACCCATCTCCACTTCCCTCCTCCACTCCCTCATAGCCTGGGGCTGCCTCTGCTCCAGGCACAGCCACTAACTCTGCAGGATCTTCCCAGCCCCACAGGCCCCCACCCCTTCTCTAGTGGTGTCCAAGGAGTGAGAGAAGGGAATTTTCCTCAAATTCACTCCTCTAAAATTCCAACTAAAATGGAGGCAGTTGTAACAGAAAAGAAGACAGCTGGGATTCCTCTCTCCCTCCCCACAGGGAACTCTGAGGGACAGCTCCACCTACCCACCTACCCATCTCCACTTCCCTCCTCCACTCCCTCATAGCCTGGGGCTGCCTCTGCTCCAGGCACAGCCACTAACTCTGCAGGATCTTCCCAGCCCCACAGGCCCCCACCCCTTCTCTAGTGGTGTCCAAGGAGTGAGAGAAGGGAAATTTCCTCAAATTCACTCCTCTAAAATTCCAACTAAAAGTCATCTTGGAAAATACTATTCCAAAGAATATCATTTCGTTTTAATTACTAAATCCTCATAGCTGCCTCTCTTCCCTGAATGTATTCAGGTTGAATGAAATTGACACCTTTCTTGCATAAAATAAGGGAAATGCTCTTAAAAGCCTAGGTCAGGGTTTTGTTTGTCAGCCTCGATGGGTTTAAATATGTAGCCACTGCCAGAGCTCACTTCCCAAGAGCCATTTTAGATTTAAGAAAGCTCAGTTGGTAAAGAATCCACCTGCAATGCAGGAGACCCTGGTTCAATTCCCAAGTTAGGAAGATCCCCTGTTTTCGTTTTAATTACTGAATCCTCATAGCTGCCTCTCTTCCCTGAATGTATTCAGGTTGAATGAAATTGACACCTTTCTTGCATAAAATAAGGGAAATGCTCTTAAAAGCCTAGGTCAGGGTTTTGTTTGTCAGCCTCGATGGGTTTAAATATGTAGCCACTGCCAGAGCTCACTTCCCAAGAGCCATTTTAGATTTAAGAAAGCTCAGTTGGTAAAGAATCCACCTGCAATGCAGGAGACCCTGGTTCAATTCCCAAGTTAGGAAGATCCCCTGGAGAAGGGATAGGCTACCCACTCCAGTATTCTTGGGTTTCCCTGGTGGCTCGGATGATAAAGAATCTGCCTGCAATGCAGGAGACCTGGGTTCAATCCCTGGGTTGGGAAGATCCCCTGAAGGAGGGCATGGCAACCCACTCCAGTATTCTTGCCTGGAGAATCCCATGGACAGAGGAGCCTAACGGGCTGCAGTCCATGAGGCAGCAGAGGGTCGGAGAAAACTGAGTGACTAAGCACTACTCACGTGCTAACTCACAGCCTTCAGTTTCTCACTTTTTAATTTTCGGGAGAATATCACACACCTCCCCAATCTGAGCTCTGTGACTGCAGGTAGATTATTCCACTTCTTGGATCATCGAGTCAATCAGCTAAAGTGGAGATAAAGCTTACTTCAAGGATTTGTCTGTGAAGATTAAATAAGAATAAAGTGTGTAGATAAAAAACAGGATCCTAAAAAAACAAACAAACAAACAAACAGGGTCCTCCTGAATAGAACATGGAACTATATTCAATATCCTGTGGCAATCCATAAAATGGGAAAGAATATAAAAAGGAAAGAAATGTTCACATATATGTATATGTATAAAACTGAATCACTTTGCTGTGCAGCAGAAACTAATACATTTTAAATCAACTATGTGTCAACAAAAATGTTTAAAATTTTGTAAGAATATTTATAAAGTAAATGACATTTAAACACTACATGTATGATTTTTGCTGTTGACTTATTCCCTGGTAGCTCAGATGGTAAAACATGACTGCAATGCAGGAGATCCAGGTTCAGTCCCTAGGGTCAGGAAGATCCCCTGGAGAAGGAAATGGCAAGCCACTCCAGTATTCTTGCCTGGAGAATCCCATGGACAGAGGAGCCTGGCTGACTACAGTCCATGGAGTCGCAAAGAGTCGGACACAAGTGAGCAAGTTTCCATATCCGAGTGATGTCAGAATATTATAGCAACAATTTTTCATAAAAATAGTATGATGAGACAAAGTATATAAAACTCTAGTATCAACAATTTCTTTTTAACACAGGCAAACTACGTGAAAGTCATATAGCTTCTTTTTAACAAAGGTAAACAATGTGAAAGTCACTATAAGTGATTTTTATTAGCCCATTTAGCCTCACAAATACCCTATGCATTCTTGCTTCCTATTTTCCCAGTTTTTTTCTTAAAAAAAAAAAAAAAAACTTTTTGGCTGCATCACGTGACATGTGAGATTTTAGTTCCCTAACCAGGGATCTAACTTGCACCCCCTTCATTGGAAGCACTAATCTTTAGCCACTGAATCACCAGGGAAGTCCCCTATTTTCCCAATTTTTAAGGATCAGGACCTGAAACTCAGAATGGACTGGCTTGTTCTACATCACATACACACTGACAGGTACAGCTAGAATTTGAGTCTGCTTCTTTCCAACCTTTCACTGGCTCACCTTTCTGTAAAATACAATTCTCTAACAGTGGCATTTGAGGAGCAAGACTGTCACTCAAGGCAGTAGAGAAAATTGCATTATAATTTTGTAAGACATGAGACCTCCCTGGTGGTCCAATATCTCAGACTCCACACTCCCAATGTAGGGA
>SJXQ01006695.1:10523-21994 GCA_006408695.1 Aepyceros melampus | reverse complement strand
AAAAAAAAAAGAGCTTGGGAATAAGAGATACACACTATATAAAATACATAAACAACAAGGACCCACTGTATAGCACAGATAATTATAGTAAATATTTTGTAATAACCTATAACAGAAAAGAATTTGAATGACAGGACCAGGACTTTCTGTATTGCTTCTGTGACACGTCAGTATCATAGGTCTCTAGTACAATGCCTGATACATTCTACATGAAAAAAATAAATATATATTAAGATAACAGAATGTAGGAAAATCAGTGAAGGTGAACATATAAACATGTCTTATGAAAGAAATATTAGCCTGGCTTTAAAGTTATGTAATTGATAAAATTTTGACCAAAGGATGAAAGTTACCATAAGCAAACTGTTTTTCAGTAATTAAATGCATTGTCATTTCCTATAGTTAATTGAAAATAGTTTTGAAGATTAATTCTTTTTGTTACTGTGGAAGGAATTCAAAATATAGTCAATGATGAAAAGTGTTGGAAAAGTTATTCAGCAGTCTTGCTAAACCTTTACGATCTGTAATTGTATGTTATCTCTTCAGTTTTCTAATTACTCAAGTATTAACCAAACCCTGCTGCTAAAATTAATTGAGATTTTAAGCTGTTGTTAAAGTGCTAAAACTTCACATAGTGATAATCAAAGAATATCAGCTATTTCCTTTGAAAAGTCAGACATTACAGCTTAAAATAACATAAAATGATTATAAAAGCAGTACACTCATATATTAACAAAGCTCATTTTCTAAAGTTGTTGACTGTAATTAAGAAATCTTAGAAAATAATATGAATAAATAATTAAATCACAAGGCCTATAAGATCGTACATAATGTGAAAATAATGTATTCAGTTTAGCTCAGTTTCTCAGTCGTATCTGACACTTAGTGACCTCATGGACTGCAGCATGCCAGGCTTTCCTGTCCATCACCAACACTCAGAGCTTACTCAAACTCATGTTCATAGAGTCACTGATGCCATCCAACCATCTCATCCTCTGTTGTCCCCTTATCCTCCCACTTTCATCTTTCCCAGCATCAGGGTCTTTTCCAATGAATCAGTTCTTCACATGAGGTGGCCAAAATATTGATGTTTCAGCTTCAGCATCAGTCCTTCCAATGAATATTCAGAACTGATTTCCTTTAGGATGGACTGGTTGGATCTCTTTGCAGTTCAAGGAACTCTCAAGAGTCTTCTCCATCACCACAGTCAAAGCACCAGTTCTTCACGGCTCAGCTTTCTTTATCATCCAACTCTCACAGCCATACCTGACTACTGGAGAAAACATAGCTTTGACTAGATGGACATTTGTCAACAAAGTAATCTCTTTTTTAATATACTGTCTAAGTAGGTCATAGCTTTTCTTCCAAGGAGCAAGCATCTTTTAATATCATGGCAGCAGTAGCTATCTGCAATGATTTTGGAGCCCAAGAAAATAAAGTCTCTAACTATTTCCCTTGTTTCCCTATATATTTGGCATAAAGTTATGGGACTTGATGCCATGATCTTAGCTTTTTGAATGTTGAGTTTTAAGCCAATCTTTTCACTGTCTTCTTTCACTTTCATCAAGAGGTTCTTCAGTGTGTCTTTGCTTTCTGCCGTAAGGTTGGTGCCATCTGCATATCTGAGGATATTGATATTTCTCCCGGCTATCTTGATTCCAGATTGTGCTTCATTCAGCCCAACATTACACATGATGTACTCTGCATATAAGTTAAATAAGTAGGGTGACAATAATACAGCCTTGATGTACTCCTTTCTCTATTTGGAACCAGTCTGTTGTTCCATGTCAAGTTCTAACTGTTGCTTCTTCTCCTGCATACAAGTTTCTCAGGAGGCAAGTCAGGTGTTATGGTATTCCCATCTCTTTAAGAATTTTCCACAGTTTGTTTTGATCCACACGGTCAATGGTTTAGTGTGGCCAATGAAACAGAAGTAGAGGTTTTTTTTTTTTTTTTTTCTGCAATTCCCTTACTTTTTCTATGACCCAACATATGTTGGCAATTTGATCTCTGGTTCCTCTGCCTTTTCCAAATCCAGCTTGTAATATAGAAGTTCTTGATTTAGGTATTGTTGCAGCTTAACTTGGATCACATATCTCTGGCATCACTTTTCATAATAATTGCTACCTATTGCTTGTATATATGGGAGCAATTAATGTTGGATTTTTTTTTTTTTTTTTTTACAGATTTGACTTACTATAGTTGAATGGTGCTATTTATTTGGGGGGGGAGGTTATTCTGTAACTTCTAATTTATTTTTAGCTGAGGATGATATTTATATTGAGACTATTATGCTAAGAAAAAAATTGATGGTCAAAGGTTTGGAGAAAGACCGCTTTATGCAGAGGGAAGAATTGGGTAAGTGCCTGGCCAATTCCAAGAACCAAACTTCAATATATCTGAAGAGTAGTAAGTAAGGTGTGGGAAATGAAAAAGAGGGGTGTTCAGAGGCCTCCTAGGTGAAGGGTGTTTGGAAAACATTTGAGAGTTTACTGCAGGGAATTGCCATGATCTGAGTTCTGTTTCTAAAAGGTTGCTATGATTGCTTTTTGGAGAATGGGTAGCAAGAAGACAAAAGAGAAACAGGAATTATTGCATTATTTTAGGAAAAAATATCCATGTCTTCAAGTAGTGTATAAACGTTGAGAATAGAATCTTAGATCTATATCATGTATATATTCAATTTGGAGAAAATAGAACCTGATGAGGTATTCTATTAGTAAGGTAAGAAAGAAAATAGGGGCCAAGGATAACTCCTGGAGTTCTGACTTTACTCAGCTGGATGAATTTCGCTGTCATTTACAAAAATGAGAAGTACTGAGTAAGAAACAAGTTATAAGTAAAGGATGGGAAAATCAAATGTTAGTGTTCAGTTCAGTTCAGTTCAGTTGCTCAGTCTTGTCCGACTCTTTGCGACCCCATGAATCGCAGCACATCAGGCCTTCCTGTCCATCATCAACTCCCGGAGTTCACTCAGACTCACGTCCATCGAGTCAGTGATGCCATCCAGCCATCTCATCCTCGGTCGTCCCCTTCTCCTCCTGTCCCCAATCCCTCCCAGCATCAGGTCTTTTCCAATGAGTCAACTCTTTGCATGAGGTGGCCAAAGTACTGGAACTTCAGCTTTAGCATCATTCCTTCCAAAGAAATCCCAGGGCTTATCTCCTTCAGAATGGACTGGTTGGATCTCCTTGCAGTCCAAGGGACTCTCAAGAGTCTTCTCCAACACCACAGTTCAAAAGCATCAATTCTTCGGCGCTCAACCTTCTTCATGGTCCAACTCTCACATCCATACATGACCACAGGAAAAACTATAGCCTTGACTAGATGGACCTTAATCGGCAGGGTAATGTCTCTGCTTTTGAATATACTATCTAGGTTAGTGTTGGACATGTTAATTTTTGGAAGTTTGCTATAGATATCACACATGCAGTTGAATATGTAAGTCTGGAGTATAAGACATAGGTTACAAATCTCCTTTCCAAGTTGTATATCCATCACTGTCTAAAGAGTTTATCAGAAATTTTTTGTGATAGTTTAGAAAAATAGAAACCGCAAACTTCTGGTAGTTTTTCAGAAAGTATGTTATTCTTCTTCAATTTAACATTTCTTCATGTAAAGACAGACATTTTATTGGTGATTTATATTTAACATGAGCTTTATGGAAGCAGAAGTTTCTAAAATTGAGAGGACAACAATAAAAATAAAATGAAGGCTGTGCACATATATTCTGATTCAGAATTTGAATCTCCTGTCTCTGCTCCTTCATATTTCCTGAGGAATTAATCCTGACCATGGTAGGAAAATTGAACTATATACTGAGAAAACAGTGGAGGTACTTTAAATGTTGTTTGTCTTTGACATCTGGAGCCTATCCTCATTTTTCTTCTCAAGAACATGCTTCCTTTGCCTACCTTCTTCCTCCTTCAAATCATTGCTGAAATAAAAAAGTGTCTATAACATTCCTGTCTTTATAATTCCATGCCATGTTCTGTTTCAACTTACCTTGTGGCTCAGCTGGTAAAGAAGCCACCTGCAGTGCAGGAGACCTGGGTTTGATCCCTAGGTTGGGAAGATCCCCTGGAAAAGGAAAGACTACCCACTCCAGTATTCTGGCCTGGAGAATTTCATGGACTTTACCGGTGGCAAAGTGTCAGACACCACTGAGGGACTTTCACTTTCTGTTTCAACTTAAACAACTGAAGAAGAGCAACTTGGTCAACATTTCCTCTAGACAAGGATCCATTTTCCTGTTCCCATTTTAACAGCAAAACTAAGGATTACTTGTCTAGATAACTCATTAATTTCTGCTTGCTTTTATTAAAATTTGTAATCTCCACTAGAGTCCACAAAAGTTGTTCAGTCATAACCATCAACGACCTACATATTTCCAGCCTAAAAGAAATGTTCCTCTCCTAATTTCACTTAATATCTCGGTAGCAGTCTATGTATTTTTCAGTCCATCTTTTATAAATACCTTCTTAACTTTTCATATTAACTTTTATGACAATATGTAGTCCTTGTTTTCTCCCTGATTTAATCACTCTTTTAAAATATTCTTTCATGATTAATAAATTAAATCAGCCCTCAAAATCTTAGACTTACTTTGAATTTTGTCCTGGATCATTATCTTTTCACTTTACATGTGCTGCTCACTGAATCTTATGGCCATCTGTTTGTTGATTACTTTCAAAATTATACCTCAAACCAAAGCAATTCTTCTGAAACTCAGACACTTATATTCAAATTTCTACTTGACATTTCCACTTAATCATCTCAAACTTATTGTGCACAAAATGGAAGCTTTGACTTTTTTTTTTTCCCCAAACTTGTTACTCATTGGGTAAATAGCATCAGTTCAGTTCAGTTCAGTCCCTTGGTTGTGTCCGACACTTTGGGACCCCATGAATCGCAGCACGCCAGGCCTCCCTATCTATCACCAACTCCCAAAGTTCACTAAAACTAACGTCCATTGAGTTGGTGATGCCATCCAGCCATCTCATCATCTGCCGTCTCCTTCTCTTCCTGCCCCCAATCCCTCCCAGCATCAGAGTCTTTTCCAATGAGTCAACTCTTCGCCATCAGGTGGCCAAAGTATTGGAGTTTCAGCTTAGCATCAGCCCTTCCAGTGAACACCCAGGACTGATCTCCTTTAGGATGGACTGGTTGGATCTCCTTGCAGTCCAAAGGACTCTCAAGAGTCTTCTCTAACACCACAGTTCAAAAGCATCAGTTCTTCTGTGCTCAGCCTTCTTCACAGTCCAACTCTCATATCCATACATGACTACTGGAAAAACCATAGCCTTGACTAGATGGATCTTTGTTGGCAAAGTAATGTCTCTGCTTTTGAATATACTATCTAGGTTGGTCATAGCTTTTCTTCCAAGGAGTAAGCGTCTTTTAATTTTATGGCTGCAATCACCATCTGCAGTGATTTTGGAGCCCCCAAAAGTAATATCTGACACTGTTTCCACTGTTTCCCCATCTATTTCCCATGAAGTGATGGTACTGGTTGACATGATCTTAGTTTTCTGAATATTGAGCTTTAAGTCAACTTTTTCACTCTCCACTTTCACTGTCATCAAGAGGCTTTTTAGTTCCTCTTCACTTTCTGGCATAAGGGTGGTGTCATCCACATATCTGAGGTTATTGATATTTCTCCCGGCAATTTTGATTCCAGCTTGTGCTTCCTCCACCCAGCATTTCTCCTGATGTACTTGCATATAAGTTCAATAAGCAAGTTGATAATATACAGCATTGACGTACTCCTTTTCCTATTTGGAACCAGTCTGTTTTTCCATGTCCAGTTCTAACTGTTGCTTCCTGACCTGCATATAGGTTTCTCAAGAGGCAGGTGAGGTGGTCTGGTATTCCCATCTCTTTCAGAATCTTTCACAGTTTATTGTGGTTCACAAAGTCAAAGGCTTTGACATAGTCAATAAAGCAGAAGTAGATGTTTTTCTAGAACTCTCTTGATTTTTCCATGATCCAACAGACGTTGGCAATTTGATCTCTGGTTCCTCTGCCTTTTCTAAAACCAGCTTGAACATCAGGAAGTTCATGGTTCACTTATTGCTGAAGCCTGGCTTGGAGAATTTTGAGCATTACTTTACTAGCATGTGAGATGAGTGCATTATACAGTAGTTTGAACATTCTTTGGCATTGCCTTTCTTTGGAATTGGAATGAAAACTGACCTTTTCCAGTCCTGTGGCCACTGCTGAGTTTTCCAAATTTGCTGGTATATTGAGTGCAGCACTATCTACCAAAACTAAAGCCCAAAATTCAAAACCCCTACTCCACTTATTCTTTTCCCTTACCTCTCAAGTGCAAATTTAACAAATCCTATTTATTCTATCTCTAAAATATATCTGATGTCCATTCACTTTTCTCCAGTCCCCCTCCTTTATACTATTAGAGCCATTACTCTTTCTTTTGTGATTATTTCAATAAATTGTTAAATAATCCATGAGTATCCACTCTTGCCTGTCTAAAATCTATTTAAAGTTAGGAGGCAGTGTAATCTTCAAAAAGAAAACAACTGAGAACTGCTTTTTATCCTTCTTCTGCATGGCTTTCCTATGGCCATAAAGGTCCTCTGAATCTAAACTCTCCTTCTTTACATCCTATTTTTATGCCAATGCATCCTTCACTCAATCCACTCCATTTCGGTTCGGCATTCTACTTTTTAAAATATGCTGGTTTCCTTCCTGCTTTTAAGAGTTTTGTTCTTTTCTCTTTGGAGAAATTTCAATCCTAACCCTTTGCTTGTCTACTCTTATTCTTGCATTACAACTTAAAATCATCTTCACATGGACTCTTCTGCTCACCCTACTTAACTAGGCATCCATTCATGTTCTCTATCTCAATATTCTGTTTAATTCTTTTATAACATGGCCAGTAGAAAGCTCCTTGAACTTTAGAGACCACATCTGTCTTGTTAGTCTTTATTTGCAATAATGTCTTTCAGTATGTTATGAACTGAATTTTTGTGTCAATTTGTATGTTGAAGCCTAATCCCCAACATGGTAGCATTTGGAAGTGGGACCTTCAGGAGCTAATTAGGTCATAAGGATGGAACTCCCATGTACGGGTTTAATGATACTTTCAGAAAAGATAGGAGAGAGATGGTCAGTCTGTGTGCTCTGTGTCGTGTGAATAAGGGAAAATGGCTATTTGGAATCCTGGGAGTGGCTTCTTATAAAACCCAAATCTGTCAAAATCTTGATCTTCTCCTTCCCAACTGCCCAAACTGTGAAAAATAAATGTTTCTTGTTTAAGCCAGTCAGTTTATGACAATTTGTTATAGCAGCATCAGCAGAATGAAACACACTATTTGTTTTTAATAAAATGAAAGAGAAACTTGTCAAAACAGAGAAAGTAACAAGTAGTGATTTCAGTAACTACAATTTCATGGTCTCATCCTGTCACTGTGGTCTGAGGTTTGAGTGGCTCTACTTTCCTAGTTGATTGAATAAGCCCTTGGTATTTCTCTACTGTGTGCACATTCTTTCCTTGGGAATAATTTATGGGTTAACTCTAGTCTCTGTGATCTCTCTAAATTTGTATGCTGTTCTTTAAATTTTTATTATGAACCTTTACCAAAGATGAGTTGTTGCAGTTTTCCATAGCTGTCATTCAAGCTGTAAAATAAGAGCTCAATTAAAAATAATTAGCAATCACTTGAACCACTGTCATGAAAATTTGGGCACTACTCTGGGTCCTCAGTCTAATGCTATTTCTTTATTTACTTTCATACCTGGAAACAACTATGAAACTATATGAAAAATGTTGACTTTGAAACTCTTAATACCCAGTGAAGAATGTTAGTTCCACTACTTACTACCTGGGTGAACTTGAGTAGCTTAGTTAACCATTCTGAAACACAGTTATGCCAAATGCAAAGTAAATGTGATAGCATTTATTTTTCACACTAGCTGTGAGGATTAAAGAAAATGTATGCTAGTAGGAATTAATGGTCATTAAAAATTGAAAAGCTCTGATATTGTTATAATCACCATCATTCTATATTCATCAACTCATTTATTTATACTTTCAAATATAAAATGTTTATATCCAGATGACTCAGAAATATGATTTTTGTGCTTGGCAACATGCTGTTAAAAATTTAGACTTAGTAAAGTATCTATAGTCAGCTTTTATATGATATGTCTGTTAATGTGGTTTTCCCATTATCCTTAAAACTCTCTTCTTCACTCTTCCCTACTCTTTTCTATGATCAAGAAAGCTTATTTCTACCCGCGGCATCACCCAGGCTCTGTTGATTTCTGGTCTCTGATTTGATACAGTCAATAGCATCACAGGATATTGGACTTACCAGCTAACTCAGTGGTAAAGAATCTGCTTGCTATGCAGGGGACACAGGATACATGGGTTTGATCCCTGGGTTGGGAAAATCCCCTGGAGGATGGCAACACACTCCAGTATCCTTGCCTGGAGAATCTCAGGTGTGTACAGATTTGTTCTCAGTCATTCAGCTCAGTCAGTGTCACAGTTTTATAAAGCAGATAGAAATAGGAAGCAATTTACTTTGCCGTTAAAATGCTACATTGCCACTTGGAAAGGAAAATGTGCTAAAAACAGAATGCTATCATTCATTGTTCTCTTCTGAAAGAATGTTTCCATAATTCTTCTGAAATCAAAATATGTGTCTGTTGAATGTGTCAGAGGTTAAGTGGTAGTGATTTGCTTCCTTCTACACAATTCTAGAGAAGATGGATTAAAAAAAAAGTTAATTTCTCATAAGTACTTTTGACTTAAAGCACAAATGTCAGCCAGAAAAAAGTTACAAAAATATGTTTATAAGAAGTAGATTTTAGTATGCTATGTGTCATTTCCATTTAAACTAGCCCTGGATTTTGATATATATAAAAGGTAATATTATTCATTTATATATATATGGTACAATTATAGAGATAAAGTTATGTGTATGCCCACAAAAACATACATATCTATCTTATCTTTTACATATGTTTAATGTATTTTGGCATTATAAAAACATCTTTAATTTATTACCAATACTTAGAGAACACATACAGGGATTATTTTTTTTTTAAATTTGATTACATTATATTATGCTTGGTAGGTACAAGTAGAAGGGAGAACCTAACACATACTATTTTTAAAATCTAGATTATTTGAAAAATAGGTATAATAAACATTAGACCAATTAGGATATTGGACTTACATGCACACTACTATACATCAAATAGATAACTAATAAAGACCTACTGTATAGCACAGGGAACTCTCAATATTCTGTAATCTATGTAATGGCCTATATAAGAAAATAATCTAAAAAGAATATGTGTATATATATAAGTATATGTATATGTATGTGTGTGTGTGTGTGTATATATATATATATATATATATATAACTGTTTCACCTTAACATACATCTAAAACTAACACAACATTGTAAATCAACTATGTCCAATAATTTTTTTTAATTGACCACAAATATTAGAATAACAAGACAAATACATGTAAAGGAACTCTTTTGTTGGAGATTAAGTAAATTAACATTTCAATGGACTTGGTTTCTATAGAGTGGATGGAATAAAATATATTTTTCATGATACATTCCCCCAGAACCTTACTTCTACCTTAAGCTCTTGTGGAGCTTTATGCTCCCTCTCTGAAATTAATGTCATGAAATTTCATTTATTTAGCATATGCTTATTGAGAGCCTAAAGCATACTCATAGGCTCTGAGATGAAGTGGGAGAAAATTACTGAATGGGCATTTGTTCTCAAGAAACATTCATACTGATATGGGAATGCATCAGTCAGATTTGTCCAAAGATACAGAGCCAGTAGGAGATAGATAATAAATATACATATATATATATAGATAGATAGATAGATAGATAGACAGACAGAGTTCAAGCCATTGGCTTATACAATTGTGAGGACTGGCAGGTTTGAAATCTATATGGCAAGCCTGGAGTCATAACTGTACGGCCGAAACTAATACTGTGGCTTTGAGGGAGAATTATTTATTTCCCTGGAAAACCCAGTTTTGTTCTTAAGGAACTTTCAGCTGATTGGAAGAAGCCCATCCACATCATCAAACAAAAATTTCTTTTACTTAAAGTCAACTGATTGTATATGTTAACCATATGCACAAAATACCTTCATGATAAGACCAAGATTCATATTTAATTGAATAACTTCAGACTATATCCCAGCCAAGCTGACCATAAAACTCAAGCATCATAGAGAGTAAAAACTCTAGTGTAATAATAACTGATATTTGAGTAGTAATTTAAAATAGGATAAAACTACTTTAAAAGCTATTATTATGATTTATCTTTGCAACAGGATTGTGACAGAGGTATTAATGTTAACAGCCCAATTTTTCACCTTAGGCATATGAACTCAAAATTATATGTACAGGTCAAGTAAAATGAAAGACAATGTATGAAAAAAAGAATTTAAAAATGGTAAAATTCTCAGGGAAATACTTAGATAAAATCAATAAGAAAAAATATTTTTTAAATTATAGCAACTTATTTTTAAGCATTTTGAAAGAATATTCAAGGTTGAGAGCACTGGTTTTCAGGACAGAAAGAACTAATTCTATTTACTTATTCAGTCATTCTTTGTCCATTCTTTCATTTTATTTGTCTTTTCTAGGTTCAGTTTTCTCATGTAGAAATAGCATATAAAAGTAGGATTACCTCATAGGGCTATTAAAAGGAATGATTAAGAAACTCTGTGTAATGTATTGAATGTAAAGCTCCAATGTGTTAAGCACATAATATTTATTAATTGTTACTTTTATTGTAGTAATTGGTAAAATGAACTCCTTACTAGGTCTGCTCCTTCTATAAAGAGGATTTTGCATGTAATTACTCTTTGGAGTCCTCCCAACTTATATGTGTGTGTGTGTGTGTGTGTGTGTGTGTGTGTGTGTATTCCTTTTTCTTTTTGTCATATTTTTATCTGTACTAGGAAGTTTGCTGTATTTGAACATAAAACACACTATTTAGCATCACTAATATGTTTGAAGTTTCACCTCTCAATTCTTAATGAACAGATAATCAGGAGAATTCTTAGCCAGAATTTGTTAAGAGAAATGTATTTATCCTGTCCAGAATTTATCCAGTTCCTTATTCTTCAATGATCAACTTGTTTTGATCCAGACATTTTAGAAGTTACATTGTTCCACTGTAAGGTCAGTTCCTTGGCTCATTTCTTTTAACATAACTTGCAGAAATTCATGGTTCTACATCAATGGTATTTCTTTCTCTTTTTTAAAAATTTATTTTTAATTGAAGGATAACTGCTTTGAAATATTGTATTGGTGATGGAATTCCAGTTGAGCTATTCCAAATCTTGAAAGATGATGCTGTAAAAGTGCTGCACTCAATATGCCAGCAAATTTGGAAAACTCAGCAGTGGCCACAGGACTGGAAAAGGTCAGTTTTTATTCCAATCTCAAAGAAA
>SJXQ01006695.1:0-10047 GCA_006408695.1 Aepyceros melampus | reverse complement strand
AAAAGATGCTTACTCCTTGGAAGAAAAGTTATGACCAACCTAGATAGCATATTCAAAAGCAGAGATATTACTTTGCCGTCTAAGGTCCGCCTAGTCAAGGCTATGGTTTTTCCAGTAGTCCTGTATGGATGTGAGAGTTGGACTGTAAAGAAGGCTGTGTGCCCAAGAATGGATGCTTTTGAACTGTGGTGTTGGAGAAGACTCTTGAGAGTCCCTTGGACTGCAAAGAGATCCAACCCGTCCATTCTGAAGGAGATCAGCCCTGGGATTTCTTTGGAAGGAATGATGCTAAAACTGAAACTCCAGTACTTTGGCCACCTCATGCGAAGAGTTGACTCATTGGAAAAGACTCTGATGCTGGAAGGGATTGGGGGCAGGAGGAGAAGGGGACAGCAGAGGATGAGATGGCTGGATGGCGTCACTGACTCCATAGCCGTGGGTCTGGGTGAACTCCGGGAGTTGGTGATGGATAGGGAGGCCTGGCGTGCTGGGATTCATGGGGTCGCAAAGAGTCGGACATGACTGAGCGACTGAACTGAACTGAACTGATTGGTTCCTGCTGTACATAAATATGAATCAGTCATAGGTATACATATGCCTGGAGAAGGAAATGGCAACCCACTCCAGTATTCTTGCCTGGAGAATCTCAGGGATGGGGTAGCCTGGTGGGATGCCGTCTATGGGGTCGCACATGGTAATGTATATGTTTCTCTGCTATCCTCTCCATTCATCCCACCCTCTCCTTCCCCCATCCCCGCTGTATATCCACAAGTCTGTTTTCTATGTGTGTGTCTCCATTGCTGCCCTGCAACTAAGTTCATCAGTATTATCTGTCTAGATTTCATATATACATGTTATTTGTTAAACAAATATGATATTTGTTTTGCCTTTTCTGAGTATTTTTTAATGACAACTACTTCATAAACTTCAAAAACATTGAAATATAGAAAAGAATTGAATTTTCTTTAAGTTATTGCTAACTGCTATCTTCAACTAGTTATTGCCCCAGAAATGACTTGTCTTTGAGATTTTTCATGCTCTTTCAGCACTCTTCTTTTACTCTGAAAAGATACCAGAGTTCATTCTCAATTACTATCTCTGGTCAAAGTTTAAAGCAGACCTTATGAAATCTACATCAACTTTTGGAACAGAGTAAAAACCAATTGGCAAAATTGGTTACATTTTCTTTAACTCTTCTTTGGTCTCTTAATATGGAGTCAAAATATAACCCTTTAAAAACATAACTAAGAATATATACTTGAAATACATTAAAAGAACAGGAAGAAAAGCATAAGGTATGAAATAAAACTTTTCTAAATTTTATTAAATTTAAGGAATGAAAGTTTTAAGACAAAGCAGAAACATTCATATGTTGTAGGTGATAGGTAATTATACTGTTAGAATTGATAAAATGGAAATTGACCTAAATTTGTCCAAAACAATGAGAGAGAATGTTATGAAAAAATAATTTTAAGGATTATAAATATGCATTTACATAAGAAAAATTATCAGCATGTAACAGTAAACATATTTAAACTCTTTGTAGTAAAATACAAATTTAAATACTATTAAAATACTGTGTCCTACCTATTACATTTGA
The DNA here is from genome assembly GCA_006408695.1 of Aepyceros melampus. NCBI lineage: Eukaryota > Metazoa > Chordata > Mammalia > Artiodactyla > Bovidae > Aepyceros > Aepyceros melampus. The sequence continues at coordinate 8,447 of SJXQ01006695.1, read as the reverse complement.
AAAATATATTGATGTAGCTATTATCCAGATATCTACCAGTGTGAGTAAGGGACAGGTAAGGAGATGTAATGTGACAATGCTGGTAATAGTATAAAGTAGTTCAAGCACCTGGAAATCAAGAGGAAGTGGGAATGAAAAATTGCAAAAGTCACATATTTGTTAAAAAAGAAAATCCTTTTGTAAGAATTTATAATTATAAAAAGAATAGGAGCAACTAAAGAATTTATAAGTATATTCATCACAATATAATCTGCTATAATGTGAAATAAAAAACAATCTCAGTCTCAAAAATGAAATTGCATAGATGAATGACATTTTATACAATTAGAGTCAAGTTGTAGAAAATAATTTTGTGACTGAAGAAAGCAAGCTAAAACATCAAGTCCCAAAGCAGAATGTGTAGTAATTATGGCATGTGCATTTATGCCAAAATATCAGAAACCTTTTACTCAAGGATATGGACTTATGGGTGAAATATTTTCTGTCAACCAATTTCTTTTCCAGTGAATATAAACTGGCTCCCCTGATAAATGTCACAAAATTATGAAAATAAATAAAAATGTGTAAACATTTACAAAGCTTCAAAACAAATGCTGTAGATCTAGTAAGTGACAGTCAAATTTAGAAATGCAGTAAATATATATTGCTCAGTTTCTCTAATGTCCCTGAATTAGAAATCAAATCTGAAACAAACTGATTTATAGCTAGGTTAAATTTTGAGATGATGTAGATCTTTACTAAGCTTTTTTGAGAATGTCAACCAATTTCTTTTCCAGTGAATATAAACTGGCTCCCCTGATAAATGTCACAAAATTATGAAAATAAATAAAAATGTGTAAACATTTACAAAGCTTCAAAACAAATGCTGTAGATCTAGTAAGTGACAGTCAAATTTAGAAATGCAGTAAATATATATTGCTCAGTTTCTCTAATGTCCCTGAATTAGAAATCAAATCTGAAACAAACTGATTTATAGCTAGGTTAAATTTTGAGATGATGTAGATCTTTACTAAGCTTTTTTGAGAAGCACAAATAAAATTGCATAATAATTAACATTCTATATTTTTTTAAATTACAGCAAAAATGGAAAGAACATCAGCTGATTATGTACACAGGAAGCATACTTTGTGAAATACTGTGGGATTATTGAAGTTGTGTATAAATAAGCCTGTGTTCTCTTTCAGAATTGTTAACAGTTCATCCATAATTTCTAATAAAGCTATTGAACTGTACACTAGGGATAATACATCTGTTTAAAAATGAATTTGTGAGTTTCAGGGTTTTTTGATCTGAAAAAATTTTAGATTCAATTTCATTATGCATAGTTGACTTCTGCCCTTCCATTCGAAATGAAAAAGGACATAACAACAGTGTTTTCTCCTGTCAAATAAAACTATCATTCTGCACATTAATAATAACTTCATCTATTGATTTAATCTTATGTGAGTGGTATGGATGTCTTCTTTTGGTTTTATCACTTGGCATAAAGTCTGTTGATATTTTATTGATTAGAGAATGGAAAATCAGTAGTTTTATTCTCTATGGCCAACATCAAATTTAATATATCCTTATAATCAGATATGTTAAGAATAAGTGGACTAACGATTACTTTCAAAGTTTATTACTAGAAATTCTTGTGACTTAAAAATAAAGGTTAACAGAGAACTGTATGCATACAGCTTCCTGATGACATTAGTGCTAAAGAACTGGCCTGCCAATGCAAGAAATGGGTTCAATCGAACATGGGTTTGATCCCTGGGTCGGAAAGATCCCTTGAGGAGGAAATGGTCACTCACTCCAGTATTCTTACATAAGAATACTATAGATAAGGAGCCTGGAGGGCCACAGATCATAGGGTCGCAAAGAGTCGGATGTGACTGAAGTGACAGCATGCACATATGCAAACAGGCATACTAAAATAATTGGCATATATTCCTCAAAATAATTAAGCTAATAAGCCCAAGAAAATCCTAATTAGCATAATGTGATGGTATTTTCATGTCCATGAATCAATATTGGACTTTCTTTTTTTAAAAAATATGTTTACTTATTTTAATTGGAGGTTAATTACTTTACAATATTGTATTGGTTTTGCCATCATCAACATGAATCCACCACAGGTATACATGTGTTCCCCATCCTGAACGCCCCTCCCTCCTCCCTCCCTGTACCATCCCTCTGGACGAATCACAAGTCCAGGTTCGATGCATGATGCTGGATGCTTGGGGCTGGTGCACTGGACTTTCTGTATAAATATCTTATCACAGATTCTTTGAATATAGGAAAAATGTAAACTAATCTAATATCAAAACAAGAAGAAAGTATAAAATGCTGTAAGAAAGAGAATGAAAGAAAAGAAGCAAGCAAGGAAGGAAGAAAAGGAGAGAAGGAGAAAGACACTTTTTCAGCTGCAGAGTGAAATACTTCTGTGGAGTGAAAAATTCCAACATTTCCTATTTCACCGTATGCTTTTTAATACACTGTGCTATTTAATCTTCTATCTGGATCAATGCTTACAAGCCCATTTTGAAGGTCTTTTTGCTGTACTAGATGCTGTCCGATTTAAAGGCATTCTTAGGTCATTAGCTTCATAAGTAACATTTTTTTCAGGTCACTAGGTTCTCAGAGTTCTTTTTTTATGATATATTTTACTTGATATTTCTGTACTTGGTCTCTTGATAGATGCCTCTGAGTAAAAAAGCAAAAGAGAAAAAGGGCAAGATATGTAGGCTGTAACCTAAACAGCAGTGCCAGAGTGTATTAAGTGCTCTTATTTTATTTGAACCGATAAAGTACATAGACCAATTTTATTGTTGTGAAGGGGCACTTTTAAAAGGTGTGCAGCTGTGCATGTGTGTGGGTGTGCATGTTTTGTTTGTGTATATTGATAAATGAATTTTAAACATTTCTTTACTTCAACTCTAGTCAAAATTATGAAGAAACAAATGATTGAAGGTGCATTTCATGTCCTTAATTATTGGACATATACCCTAAACTTTGAAGGCATAAATGAAAAAAAATTATCCAATGTTATAACCTTTGTTGATATAAATATATACAAGAATATCAAAGACAAGTTTTTCTGTTTTCTCTAGAGAAAGCGAGAGAGAGCATTTAAGTCTTTGAGGATAGACTTGTATCTTCAAGTTGCTTCAACCCACATGGATAAATGGAAAGAACCATTTCTCTCCCATCATCTTTAATCCCAAGACATGTGAAAAATGCCCATGAGTCTGAGGGAACAAATTCATGATGAGGACACTTATGAATAGCAGTAGGGGTAAAAAGAATTAGGAGAAAATTGAAATGATCAAACTATTTCCAAAGTCACTTTGGAAAAAGTCAAGAACCAGATAGCAGGGACATCTTTACAATGGAGAATAAATTTAGAAAGCATAGGCAGAAACTACCGGAGAAGAGAGAATTCCGAGTTTTTCAGAGATAGGATTTAAATTAAAACATGTAAATACAAATGGGGAAGATCTAAGAACTATGGCTAAATGAGGTTGTGGTGGTGGTGCTCTAGTCACTAAGTAAAGTCAGACTCTTGTGACCCATGCACTGTAGCCCACGAGGTTCCTCTGTTCATGGGATTTCCCAGGCAAGAATACTGGAATAAGTTGCCATTTCTTTCTTCAGGGAATATTTCTGACCCAGGAATTAAACTCCTATGTTGCAAGCAGATTCTTTACCAACTGAGCCACAAGTTGTAGTCAAGTGGTATATGTGGTTGTAGCACTTGTCCTTATGTCCTTAAAGAGCTAGAGACAGGATGAGATTAGTGCTTTACCCAAAATATCAATAATGAAAATATTAAGTGAGGAAAAAGTTAACATAATTTTCTGAGTGACATAAGACCTTTCATTTTTATATTTTTCATATGCATAACATAGGAGGAATTTCGGGGATTAAAGGGTAGGAGGCAATATAGCTATTATAACTATTAGTATTAGTATTAGTAAATAATTATTATTATAACTATTATAACTGCCCATCGATGGAATAAGTTATAATATTTTCAAAGTATTTATTTAGGTAGAGACTTTAAACAACTATTATGTTTGCTGCTAAGGAAATAACTGAATTATCTCAGCTTTTACTTTCAATGCTGAAATTCTGTTTTGTTCCAGCAAATAGACTTTTTAGAGACAAATATGGTAGAGTGGACCTCATTTTGTTAAAATGAGGAAACATACAAAGTAATCTGCCTAAAGCAAATATTGAACCATTTTGGTCCTAATTTAAGTTTCTGTAAACAAAAGTAGATACTTCTAATAAAGTAATTCTGATCCTGCTCCAAGACACAAGTGCATATTTACACAGGCTGTTTATTTAAATATAGAGTTTTTTTTTAATTTTACTTTCACTCTCAAATGGCACACACAATCAGAGGCTTGCTTGTATCACATTTGTGTTTCTTATTCCCTTGCATGCCGAAGGTTTTCATCTGTAATAACTCAAACTCCCTTCATTAGAGATCCCAGGGATCAATACACTAAGTTCAGCTCAAAGCAATAACAGGTAGAAATCAATGAATAAATACATTCATCTTACCATAACAGGGCTATATATCTTTGAAGTTTTATATGTCTTCCAAAAGGTCCACTAATTTGCTGGAAGTTGCCCATAAGTGTTGGGATCGATGAAGCACAAAATGGAATCAACACTGTCGGGAGAAATATCAATAACCTCAGACACACAGATGACACCAACTTTATGGCAGAAAACGAAGAAGAACTAAAGAGCCTCTTGATGAAAGTGAAAGAGGAGTATGAAAAAGTTGGCTTAAAACTGAACATTCAGAAAACTAAGATCATGGCATCTGGTTTTGTTGCTCCATGGCAAATAGATTGGGAAACAATGGAAACAGTGACAGACTTTATTTTGGGGGCTCCAAAATTACTGCAGATGGTGACTGCAGCCATGAAATTAAAAGACACTCACTCCTTGAAAGAAAAGCTATGACCAACCTAGACAGCATATTAAAAATAGAGACATTACTTTGCCAACAAAAGTCCATTTAGTAAAAGCTAAGATTTTTCCAGTAGTCATGTATGGATGTGGAGAAGGAAATGGCAACCTGCTCCAGTATTCCTGTCTGGAGAATCCCGTGGACAGAGGAGTCTGGTGGGCTACAGTCCATGGGGTCACACAGAGTCAGACAGGACTGAAGCGACTTAGCAGCAGCAGCATGTATGGATGTGAGAGTTGGACTATAAAGAAAGCTGAGCACCAAAGAATTGATGCTTTTGAACTGTGGCATTGGAGAAGACTCTTGAGAGTCCTTTGGACTGCCAGGAGATCCAACCAGTCCATCCTAAAGGAAATCAGTCCTGAACATTCATTGAAAGGACTGATGCTGAAGCTGAAACTCCAATACTTTGTTCTGGAGAATCCCGTGGACAGAGGAGTCTGGTGGGCTACAGTCCATGGGGTCACACAGAGTCAGACAGGACTGAAGCGACTTAGCAGCAGCAGCATGTATGGATGTGAGAGTTGGACTATAAAGAAAGCTGAGCACCAAAGAATTGATGCTTTTGAACTGTGGCATTGGAGAAGACTCTTGAGAGTCCTTTGGACTGCCAGGAGATCCAACCAGTCCATCCTAAAGGAAATCAGTCCTGAATATTCATTGAAAGGACTGATGCTGAAACTCCAATACTTTGGCCACCTGATGTGAACAACTGACTCTCTGGAAAAGACACTGATGCTGGGATAGATTGAAGGCAGGAGGAGAAGGGGATAACAGATAATGAGATGGTTAGATGAGATCACTGACTCTATGGACATGAGTTTGGGCAAGCTCTGGGAGTTGGTGATGGACAGGGAGGCCTGGTGTGCTGCAGTCCATGGGGTTTCAAAGAGTCAGACATGACTGAGGAATTGAATTGAACTGAACTGACCAAAGTGCAAACTTTCATATTAACCTATTCATGGTGGATCTTATTTCCACCCATGTCTCATTTTTATTCCTTTCCTAGTGTTTGCTTGAACAATTTCTTACAAGAACCAAACCTAAGAAAAACTCCATTTACTTTTTCCAAAAAGATTTTTGTGATAACTTATAAGAATACAAATGACCTAACAAAATGGAAATGAGAAATACTAAGTTCCTAAAGTTTTAGATTATATGGCATAGTTAAAATAAGCTTGAAAATTTCAAAGCAACATATTGAAATCACAAGATATCTGTGATGTAATAAAAATAATTACCTTGGGAATTGCCCATAAAATAATCATTGGAATATCATTATTGAATATGACCTACTTAAATGTTGGAAGCATAATGTTTTAAAATTGTTGACATAAAAATATTTTTCTAAGACTAACCATCTATTAGTTTGTGAAATCAAACCTATGTAATAAGTATTTAACAGGGTCTTGTTTTTTCATGTAATACAGGAATGGGACATGATTCACACAATCAGAAAACATTTGCTAGTTAAAGCATAAGTTATATGAAAGGATATCAGTTCTGTTCAGTTCGTACCTCAGGCATGTCAGACTTTTTGGGACCCCACAGACAGCAGGACTCCAGGCTTCCCTGTCCATCACCAAATCCCGAAGCATGCTAAAACTCATGTCCACCGAGTTGGTGATCCCATACAACCATTTCGTTTTTTGTCGTCCCCTTCTCCTCCTGCCTTCAATCTTTCTCAGCATGAGGGTCTTTTTCCAGTGAGTCAGTTCTTCACATCAGGTGGCCAAAGTATTGGAGCTTCAACTTCAGCATCAGGCCTTCCAATGAATATTCAGGACTGATTTCCTTGCCGATTGATTGGTTTGATCCCCCTGCAGTGCAAGGGACTCTCAAGAGTCTTCTCCAACACCACAGTTCAAAAGCATCAATTCTTCAGTGCTCAGCATACTTTACAGTACAACTCTCACATCCATACATGACTACTAGATAAACCATAGCTTTGACTAGACAGATTTTTGTTGGCAAAGTAATGTCTCTGCTTTTTAATATGCTGTCTATGTTGGTCATATCTTTTCTTACAAGGAACAAGTGTGTTTTAATTTCATTGCTGCAGTCACCATCTGCAGTGATTTTGAAGCCCAAGAAAATAAAGTCTCACTATTCCATTGTTTCCCCATATATTTGCCATTAAGTGATAGGACTGGATGCTATGATCTTAGTTTTTTGAATGTTGATTTTAAGCCAGCTTTTTCACTCTCCTCTTTCTTTCATCAAGACACTCTTTAGTTCTTCTTCACTTTGTGCCATACTGGCAGTGTCATCTGCATATCTGAGGTTATTGATATTTCTCTCGGCTACCTTGATTCCAGCTTGTGCTTCATTCAGCCCATCATTTTTCATGATGTACTCTGCATAAACATCAAGGCTGTATATTGTCACCCTGTTTATTTAACTTAAACTCAGAGTACATCATGAGAAACACTGGGCTGGAAGAAGCACTCATTCTTGAAAGAAAAGCTATGACCAACCTAGATAGCATATTGAAAAGCAGAGACATTACTTTGCCAACAAAGGTCCATTTAGTCAAAGTTATGGTTTTTCCAGTGGTTATGTATGGCTGTTAAACATGAAATGTGAAGAAAGCTGAGTGCTGAAGAATTGATGCCTGTGAACTGTGGTATTGGAGAAGACTCTTGAGAGTCTCTTGGAATGCAAGGAGATCCAACCAATCCATCCTAAAGGAGATCAGTCCTGGGTGTTCATTGGAGGGACTGACATTGAAGCTGAAACTCCAATACTTTGGCCACCTGATGCAAAGAGATGACTCATTTGAAAAGACCCTGATGCTGGAAAAGATTGAGGGCAGGAGAAGAAGGGGATGACAGAGGATGAGATGGTTGGATGGCATCACTGACTCGATGGACATGGGTTTGGGTGGACTCCAGGAGTTGGTGATGGGCAGTGAGGCCTGGCCTGCTGTGGTTCATGGGGTCGCAAAGAGTAGGACATGACTGAGCGGCTGAACTGAACTGAATTGAACTCTGTATAAAATTTAAATAAGCAGGGTGACAGTATACAGCCTTAACTTACTCCTTTCCCATTTGGAACCAGGTCATTGCTCCATGTCCGGTTCTAACTTTGCTTCTTTTCCTGCATACAGATTTCTCATGAGGAAGGTCAGGTGGTCTGGTATCCGCATCTCTAGGAATTTTCCACAGTTTGCTGTGATCCACAGTTAAAGGCTTTGGTATAGTCAATAAAGCAGAAGTGGTTGTTTTTCTGGAACTCTCTTGCTTTTTCTATGATACATAGGATGTTGGCAATTTGATCTCTGGTAACTGCCTTTTCTAAATCCAGTTGAAACATCTGTTAATTCTCAGTTCATGTACTGTCAAAGCCTTTGGAGAATTTTGAGCATTACTTAGCTAGCATGTGAGATGAGTACAATTGTGTGGTAGTTTGAACATTCTTTGACATTGCCTTTCTTTGGGATTGAAATGAAAACTTACCTTTTCCAGTCCTGTGT
>SJXQ01006694.1:0-52250 GCA_006408695.1 Aepyceros melampus | reverse complement strand
TGGTTTTCCCTACTTTCTTCAATTTAAGTCTGAATTTTGCAATAAGGAGTTCATGATCTGAGCCACAGTCAGCTCCCAGAAGGGGCATTAGCCAACTCCAAATTCCCCTCACCAAGAGAAGGATCCCCCAAGAGAGACTGTAGCCACCCCAAGAACACTTCAGCTCATTCTTTGAGATCCCATAGGATGTGAATGCTTTTCTTGAGGGCCATGAGACTTTCTCTAACTTGGTTGGAGGTATTTCCCCAGAAACAGCATGTCTCATTCTAGATGTCTCAAGTCCCTTGAGATCTATCTCCTGTCTGTTTTGGAGTAAAACTCCTGTCAAGCTGTGTTGGCTTTTTAGAGCTGTCCTGGAAAATCTTATCCCCAGAAATTTAATTTTGGGAGTATTTGTTAGAATTGCATTCATTTGTAGTCCTGAATAGGTATCTGACATCTACCAGGGGCTCACAGGTGTATTGAGTGTCCTCTTCTGTTTTCTTCCATTGCTTGATTCAGTTCAGTTCAGTCGCTCAGTCATGTCCGACTCTTTGCGACCCCATGAATCACACGCCAGGCCTCCCTGTCCATCACAAACTCCTGGAGTTCACTCAGACTCACGTCTATCGAATCAGTGATGCCATCCAGCCATCTCATCCTCGGTCGTCCCCTTCTCCTCCTGCCCCCAATCCCTCCCAGAATCACAGTTTTTTCCAGTGAGTCAGCTCTTCACAGCAAGTGGCCAAAGTACTGGGCCTTCAGCTTTAGCATCATTCCTTCCAAAGAAATCCCAGGGTTGATCTCCTTCAGAATGGACTGGTTGGATCTCCTCACAGTCCAAGGGACTCTTAAGAGTCTCCTCCAACACCACAGTTCAAAAGCATAAATTCTTCAGTGCTCAGTCTTCTTCACAGTCCAACTCTCACATCCATACATGACCACAGGAAAAACCATAGCCTTGACTAGATGGACCTTAGTCAGCAAAATAATGTCTCTGCTTCTGAATATACTATCTAGGTTGGTCATAACTTGCAGCACACCAGGCCTCCCTGTCCATCACCAACTCCCAGAGTTTACTCAAACTCATCTCCATCGAGTTAGAGATGCCATCCAACCATCTCATCCTCTGTTGTCCCCTTCTCCTCCCACCTTCAATCTTTCCCAGCATCAGGTTTTTTTCAAATGAGTCAGCTCTTCACATCAAATGGCTGAAGTATTGGAGTTTCAGCTTCAGCATCAGTCCTTCCAGTGTATTCAGGACTGATTTCCTTTAAGAATGACTGGTTGGATCTCCTTGCAGTCCAAGGGACTCTCAAGAGTCTTCTCCAACACCACAGCTCAAAAGCATTAATTCTTTGGTGCTCAGCCTTCTTCACAGTCCAACTCTCACATCCATACATGACCACAGGAAAAACCATAGCCTTGACTAGACGGACCTTAGTCGGCAAAATAATGTCTCTGCTTTTGAATATACTATCTAGGTTGGTCATAACTTTTCTTCCAAGGAGTAAGCGTCTTTTAATTTCATGGCTGAAGTCACCATCTGCAGTGACTTTGGAGCCCCCAAAAATAAAGTCTGACACTGTTTCTACTATTTCCCCATCTATTTCCCATGAAGTGATGGGACCGGATGCCGTGATCTTCATTTTATGAATGTTGAGCTTTAAGCCAACTTTTTCACTCTCCTCTTTCACTTTCATCAAGAGGCTTTTTAGCTCCTCTTCACTTTCTGCCATAAGGGTGGTGTCATCTGCATATCTCAGGTTATTGATATTTCTCCCGACAATCTTGATTCCAGCTTGTGTTTCTTCCAGTCCAGTGTTTCTCATGATGTACTCTGCATATAAGTTAAATAAACAGGGTGACAATATACAGCCTTGATGTACTCCTTTTCCTATTTGGAACCAGTTTGTTGTTCCATGTCCAGTTCTAACTGTTGCTTCCTGACCTGCATACAGATTTCTCAAGAGGCAGGTTAGGTGGTCTGGTATTCCCATCTCTTTCAGAATTTTCCACAGTTTATTGTGATCCACACAGTCAAAGGCTTTGGCATAGATACAAAATACTAAGGACGGCTAATCCAGAGAAGATAAGACAGAAATGACTGCCTCTTGACTTTTTTGACTTTGGTTTTATTTTGGAAAGTATAAGCAGTGAAACTTTGCATACAGGCTAATTTTCTTACTGAAGTCTTTCTTAATTAACTTTTAAACTGTTATTCTATATTTGATATGTACAAGAGTATAATGTAGCATGAAAATGTAATTATGAAGCACAATAAACAAACTAAACTGTGACTCACTAGGTTACCTGAGAATGAGAACAGCATCAAGATCAGAGCAGCTACTGTGTGCCGTATTCTGATGCCTTTGTCTTAGAGGGAACCACTAGCCCAGATCTGACTTACTGTTCCCTTACTTATTTTTAAAACGCCATGTATCTCTGAACAATATATTAAGTTTTGTTATTTCTGAGGTCTGTTTTCGGGAATGCACTTACAAAGAAAAAAAGAGCTGGACTCTTAAAATTAACATTGCAAAAATCTTGGTATTCATGTCAGAGTAAATAAAGGTGACCCTTGTCACTACATACTCAGTTGTATTTAAGTCTCACAACTGTGCCCATACCTACTAGTCTCCTTCTGCTTCTCTTCCACTTAGGGTTGCCACATTTAGCAATGATAAATATAGGCAGCTCAGTTAAATTCTGTATGTTTATCTGAAATTGGGGTTTAACTGGGAGGCCTGTATTTTATCTGGAAACTCTAACCTATCCCTAAATTAATTAGGTGGACAATTAATTCTATGATCTGTTCGCGTGTGATAAAGGAACAAAGTAGGAGGATTTGTATGGCCAATGTCATTGTATAAATATTAATCTAAGTATTAAACAATATTTACTGTATGGGGAAAAAAACAGAACATCTGTGAATTTAGTCAAAGCTTTTCCAGACAATGCATTCAGTAGACCTGCCCAAATGCAAATATTGTATATACACTATATATACATTTTTCAAAAACACTCTGCGAAGAACAGGAAGGTGTATTATTAACAGCTTCATTATTTTGACTTACATCGAATCCCTCACAAAAAACCAAGTTGGCTACTGTAACAAACTGATAAATCCCTTGATATGTAAATTAACTTATAATCATTATTTATAAAGATATATCATTTGAAACTATCCTCATGTTAAAAATGAACTTAAGCTATATAGGTCAAATAAAGATCAGCAGTCAACTTTCTGCATAAATATCATTTAAAATTATGTTGTCATTAAAAAGGGATTAGGTTACTGTATTTACAAAGTCATAGGGGCTTCCCTGGTGGCTCAGACGGTAAAACGTCTGCCTGCAATGCAGGAGACCCGGGTCCGATTCCTGGGTCGGGAAGATCCCCTGGAGAAGGAAATGGCCATCCACTCCAGCACTGTTGCCTGGGAAATCCCATGGACTGAGGAGCCTGATAGGCTACAGTCCATGGGGTCACAAAGAGTCAGACACGACTGAGCAACTTCACTTTCACTTTATAAAGGGGATAGTAGAAATATTTCAGATACTTTTCAATATTTTTCAATCAAGAAAACTAATGAACCTTCTATGATATGAGCTAGAACCTGCTTTTCAATTCTGTCTCAACACCTTCCCACAACCTGAAGCATGAATAGCTCCTATATTTGAATGGTAATCAATACAAGTGTGCATTAAGAACACATATAGATTATATTCCTGGAGAAGGAAATGGCAACCCACTCCAGTATTCTTGCTTGGAGAATCTCATGGGCTGAGGAGCCTGATAGGCTGCAGTCCATGGGGTCACGAAGAGTCAGACACGACTGAGTGACTTTACTTACTTACTATAGATTATATTCCTCAAATAGAAGCCAGTTGCATTCCCTTCCTTGTCTTACTGCAAAATCGCATTTTGAAATCAGGTATAGACATGGCTGACTACTGCAGGAGTCTAACTTGTTTTTCACAGCTTCAGCAAGTGGTTTCTCTCTAGACAATCACTGGATCACCTTTCCAACTTTTAAACTCAAATATTCATCACTTATGCACTAAGGCTTTAGGATAATTGGTGCTTAAAAGTCCACTTTAAAAGAGAACATTGCATTTCAGTAATTTCAAAGAGGCAGATCCCATAAGCCATTCTACCTCTAGTTTCTCACCCTTTAGCTATAGACAGATCCTTCTGCCTTTGGGGTTTGGTGTTTCTCTTACCTCTTATCTGAGAGTCATCTGAAAAAAGCAAAACAAAACCTGTAAGCCTTCTGAGAATAGGGCGGAAGGAATGTGCAGACTAAACCTGACACCTGCTTCACAGTCAACTAAATAACTAGGAACTCAAAGACCCACTACACAAGATGTAAGAATGATCTCATATTTAACATCCCTATTTCTAGACTTCTAGATGAAATTGGGCAACAAAGAAAAATGGTCTAACAAGGTCTTCTTTTCTTTTCCTGTCAGTAAAAGGACTCGTTTTTTATTTTAGGTTCTGAGGGAAAAAAGTAGTTGGCTCTGAAGAAGCCTCTTGTCAGGTTGCAAAATTCCTGACAGACTCTTAAGGAGGTTAAAAAGAGTAATGACACGGGAGGAAGGAGTATAGAGCAAGTCAGTGAGAATAAAGCTGGTGGCTTGGCAAACACTTTTCTTATAAGAAGGTGACTACAAAGGGCTCCCTGGTGGCTCAGAGGTTAAAGCCTCTGCCTCCAATGCGGGAGACCCGGGTTCGATCCCTGGGTCGGGAAGATCCCCTGGAGAAGGAAATGGCAACCCACTCCAGTATTCTTGCTTGGAGAATCTCATGGACTGAGGAGCCTGGTGGGCTGCAGTCCATGGGGTCACAAAGAGTCGGACATGACTGAGTGACTTTACTTACTTACTTACTCACGAAGGGCTTAGTGGAGAATTGCCCCATAGCTTGATTTTGTTTTTATCCACCTTTTCTTGCCTTTGCCATCGGGAAAATATAAAAGTAGGATGAGCTTAAGCAGTACATCAACGAACTGAATCAAGCAGAGCAAAGAACAGCTCACCTGTCAAACGTTTGGGATTCTAAGGTCCTTGAGGTGAAAAGGAGATAAGCATAGATAAGGCCCTAGCTAGCCATTAAAATAAGTAAGTAATTAAAGGGTTTTGATTTCCAAAGCCAGCAAGCTGAAATACAAAGATCTGATAGTAAACTAAGACCAACACAAAAGTGCTCAGTCTAATCTAGTAATCAGAAAGGTTCTGGTGCTCACAAAACACTGACATGAGGATTTCTTCCCACTTAGGCCAGGCAAGAGAAAAACAAAGCAAAAATCAAAATAAAAAAAACAAAACAAAACCTCAAGTTGAACAAGAACAGTTCAAATTTAGAGAATAATATACTGGGTTTTATATTTTTTTAATCTTGCTCTAAGTGCATAGTTTTTAAAAATTTGTTCACTGGAATGAAAATGTATAGATGCATATACATCATTAATAAATGTATTTATTAATCAGTTACATTCTTATGGCAAGTTTTACTAGATTATATGCTAAACATAAAAGTCCCCATAGAAGATTTCCCTTGATATATGGTAATACTGGCTTATTAACAAGATTAATAAAAAATGGAGAATATACTTATGATAGTTATCAATAGAGAATTAACCAAATCCTCAAGATGTGAATTAATACTTTTAATATTCTTTGAAGTGCCCTTTTAAAGTACTATGAAAGTCAAGAAGCAGAATATGTCTAAAATATCTAATGACTATTTTATCACTGATATTAACAGAAATTGATGGTGACAAAGTTTGGCACAATGGTTCTATGTTTTCTGAAAGTGGGTTTTGTGGCAACATGTGTAAGTGATCTATAATGAAATCAAAGGAAAACTTTATAATGAAATGTAATTCCAGCCATATAAAAAGTAATTACAAACTTCAAGTGGACCTTAAGCAACTAAATAGTCTAAAATGACAAGCTGATTTTTTAAAACTGATTTATGTAATTCACATAGTTTTAAATTATATTTCTGAAAGAAAAGCTTGATAATCTACTTATTGATAAAATAACAGAATAATCACTTCTCTGACCTGCTCAAGAATTCTAAACTAAAAACATTCTACCCTGCACATTTACAACCATTCAATAAATACTCACATTCAAACAGTAACTCCAGGGTAGGGCAGCTATATCAATGTTCCAAACTGTCAAACTGGGTTAGATAAAAGTCACATCTATTAATGATTTAAAATAATTTCTAGAAAATTGCACCAGAAACAGATGGCTAAATTTACGACTGTGTGGAAAAGTCAATACTAATGCAATCGTGCTAAATCACTTTGTAACTTACTTCTTAGAAAGTAAACAAGATTTTTGTCTACAGGCCACTTTACAGAAGCTTTATCAAGTTAATGTGCTAATATAATTTTTAAGTTATCTAAAACATTCATTGGTGTACTAATTTTAAAAAGTAAATGTCAGTAACTTCTAAGGTCACCTCAGGTAAAAATTAAGAGCACTAAAGAAACTGTCACAACTCTCCTTTTTAAAGAATGTAACTAAATCAATTATATTATCAATGAACTGATTATTCAGACTTTGAGATTCTTTTTCTCCTGAGTTCACTACTTATCACCAAAGATTGGCAGAGGAACAAAAAAAAAAAATCAAACTAAATCACACACAAAACATTACTGTTATCTCTGATAAAAGATTTGATGAGAAAGGAAGTTGTAAACTAATGACTGAGCTGAGGGTTTGGTGTAACTGGTAACATTTAATTATTCATATTCTCCCTCAATATTATGAATAATAGAAAATGACATATTTCAGTAATTAAAGCATTTTAGTTTATAAATTCTACTTTTATGATTTATCTGAATTTCTACTTCTGCATTGTTTAATGAAGGTGTATTTAAAACCTGATAAAATATTCTAGAAAAATCTCAAATTACCTAGAATGCTTACCTATATAAAATAATCTGTAGGCCAAGTTTATTATTAAAAATATTATTCATCCTTATTCCACCTTAAATAGTAATTATTGAGAATATAATTTTTCTAATTAGCTACTGGAATGTATTTTTCCCATTAATTTCATAGCCAAAATTTTACCAGCTGGAAAATATTAAAAACCACAACATGCATTCATTGTGACTACTAGAAAACACTTCTGAAGAGGAAGGGGGGGGGCGGGGAGAAACATTGTGTTGCCAATTAGTGACTTGTAGCTAAAAATATGAACCAGAGTTATACTGCAAAAAAAAAAAAAAAAAAAAAAAGGAAAAAAATGTGGTCTAAACAACTAACAACAACCTAGAAAACAATTACAGAAAGGAAAAATCTGGGATCAAGACTTTTTGATGAGGCACAGAAGTCCAAATCAGCAATGTCTCACATCTTGAGTTTTCCCTTAGAACATAGAAAGAACATAAAAAAACAAAGAACGTACCCTTTGAAATGTAGTAGCAGTGTCTGGGATTCCAGCTTTTCAGGAGCAAGGTCATTTTCTGACCTAGCTACCATAAAATAATCAATTTCTTTAAAGTATAAAAAGAAAAGCATTTAAAATACTGCTTTTTGTTGTTTTCAAGAGTGAATTATACATACCCAACTGGCAGGAGAGTCAGCCTCATCATTTTAATGATTCATGTTTAAAACCTATCATCGAAAAATGTTTATAGCTTAGAAAAGTGAAGTGGGAGGGACCTAATGTTTTACATCTTCATTCAAAATTATCATCTAAGTATCACAAACTAGTGAAATTCCACTTTTGCTAGCTGATCCCTGTTCACCCTGAGCTGTTTATTTGCAAAATTAGTATAACTGTCCTGTCTCACAAAAATCGTCCTATCTTACAGAACTGCAGGATAGTCAGAAGAGATAATGTAAGTAAAATACTTTGAAAATTAATGTCCAACATTAATCGACAGTATGGCATTACCATTCTTTGCATATTTAACAACATGCAGGACTATAATACTTCTTTCTTATTGGGAATACATTCAATCCCAGGGGCAAGGGGGAGCTGGTAACAAGAAATCGATATGATTGCAGGATAACTGGCAACACTTCCCAAGGCTTCACTGTTAACACAATATTTACTGAATACAGAATGTACCCAAGTTACAAGGTCCTATAAATCTAAACCACCGTCTTTGCCTCAGTCCCCTTCATTTCTTCCCTTCACTCTTATAGGAACCAGTATGTACAGGAATGGGAAGTGGGAGTGAAGATTTGAGAGAAACTAGGAAGTTCAAAAGTACTGCTAGAAGAAATTGTGAAAGGAAGTGGAAAACCACAGAGCATCCCTATTGCCACCAAGGATAGGTGATGCTTTTGAACTGTGGTGTTGGAGAAGACTCGAGAGTACCTTGGACTGCAAGGAGGTCAAACCAGTCCATCATAAAGGAAATCAGTCCTGGATATTCATTGGAAGGACTGATGCTGAAGCTCCAATACATTGGCCACCGGATACGAAGAGCCACCTCATTGGAAAAGACCTTGATGCTGGGAAAGAATGAGGGCACGAAGAGAAGGGGATGACAAAGGATAAGATGGTTGGATGCTATTGCCAACTCGATGAAAGTGAGTTTGAGCAAGCTCTGGGAGATGGTGAAGGACAGGGAAGCCTGGCGTTCTGCAGTCCATGGGGTCACAAAGAGTAAGACACGAATAAGAGACTGAACAACAACAATACATCAACTGCAGACATCTCTCTACCCAGGAAAATATGGCAAAGGTTAAAAGTTAACAAACGGGAGCTTTGACCTGGGATAAAATAGGTATAGCAAAGTTCACTTAAAGGAAAAAAGACTGATCTCTGTACCTAGCTTTAATCTCTAAAGCCAATCCAATAAAGATAAAATGCCAATTGCATAATACTGACAAACCCACTCACTTTCACTCACAAAGGTACTAGTTTTATCAAGCTACCTATGCTCACCTATCTTCCACTAATCCAGTGATCCACTCTACCTGTGACGCTAACCAATCCCACTTACCAATGCATCTGCTATATCCAATTTAACCAATCTTTCCCTTATTCATCCCCAAAGACCCACCCATTCATTATATTTCATCCACCACTGTTTCTTCTCACTTGTTAAATTATTACACCAGGGAATCTCTGTACTAACGACCTTGAGGTAAGCAGGAAGGAGAAAGCTGGGGGTGAATGGGGTGGAACTGGGGCTGAGAAGAAATGTTCAAACCACCTGTCATTTGGGTAGATAAGCATATTTTAAAAGAGTGATTTTTTTTTTAAAACCACACAAATTGTTAATAGTACTGCTAATAACTAGAACCCTAACTACAGACGGGTTCCAAATAGGAAAAGGAGTACGTCAAGGCTGTATATTTTCACCCTGCTTATTTAACTTACATGCAAAGTACATCATGAGAAATGCTGGGCTGGAAGAAGCACAAGCTGGAATCAAGATTGCTGGGAGAAATATCAATAACCTCAGATATGTAAATGACACCAGCCTTATTGCAGAAAGTGAAGAGGAACTAAAGAGCCTCTTGATGAAAGTGAAAGAGGAAAGTGAAAAAGTTGGCTTAAAACTTAACATTCAAAAAACTAAAATCATGGCATCTGGTTCCATCACTTCATGTGAAATAGATGGGGAAACAGTGCAAACAGTGTCAGACTTTATTTTTGGGGGCTCCAAAATCACTGCAGATGGTGATTGCAGCCATGAAATTAAAAGAAGCTTACTCCTTGGAAGGAAAGTTATGACCAACCTAGATAGCATATTCAAAAGCAGAGATATTACTTTGCCAACAAAGGTCCATCTAGTCAAGGCTATGGTTTTTCCAGTGGTCATGTACGGCTGTGAGAGTTGGACTGTGAAGAAAGCTGAGCACCAAAGAATTGAGGCTTTTGAACTGTGGTGTTGGAGAAGACTCTTGAGAGTCCCATGGACTGCAAGGAGATCCAACCAGTCCATTCTGAAGGAGATCAGTCCTGGGTGTTCATTGGAAGGACTGATACTAAAGCTGAAAGTCCAATACTTTGGCCACCTCATGCGAAGAGTTGACTCACTGGAAAAGCCTCCGATGCTGGGGGGATTAGGGGCAGGAGGAGAAGGGGATGACAGAGGATGAGATGGCTGGATGGCATCACCGACTTGATGGACATGAGTTTGGGTGAACTCCGGGAGTTGGTGATGGAAAGGAGGCCTGGCATGCTGTGATCCATGGGGTCACAAAGAGTCAGACACAACTGAGCGACTGAACTGAACTGAGTAACTAGAAAAATAATTTCCTCTGTCTCCCAATTTAAATAAAGACGTTCAGAAACAAATTTAAAAGAGGACTATGAATATTAAGTTCATCCATGGCTAGTCTTTCCAGTTCAAGAATAATGCCAGAAAGAACACTTTTTACCTCTTCTCTTGAGCCTACTTAGTAACCAGGATGCCTGCTTCTGAGAAAATGGGTTTGAATACAGCTCTACATTCTATTTATTGGTTCTCTAAAGAGTTTGACCTGTGGTTCATAAGAACGCTCACAGTTCAGTGAGTTTGTAATGGAAGAGTCTATTACAATTAGTAGTGGTCAAGTACATTTTATACAGGTATGGCTTCCTTTGTAAAGGCTGCCTACTGGAAAACATTAAAGTTTTCTGTCAGTACTTTCCAAAATTTTTATGGTGCATCCTAGGCCTTTAAAAAAATTCTTATCCTCCCTTCCCCCTTTATTTAAAAAATTTTTAGGAATTAGGGTCCTGTGGATAAAGTAAAACCTTTTCTGCTCTGTAGCCTATTTGTGCAATTAAAATAAAGTTCTCCTTGGGGCATCATCAGAATTTAGTAACTAGAGTTTTGAATAGGATAAACTAATCTTAAAATGCTTTAAACTCTTCAACTATTCAAATGATTTAAAAATAAAAATTCAAGCCAGGAAATTTTAATTTAATCATTTCAAAACTCATAAGCTTACTACATAATATTCTAATTCAGAAAGATAAACATTTCTTGAAAAGTACACAACATATCTTAAGAGAAATTCTACTCTGATTTTTAAAAACACATTACTTATGTTATTGTTATATATTGAAACACACACCAAAATTGGCTAAAGCATTAAAAGATTAACCACCTCAGTTAAACTGAAAGATTAATTAGGCATATTTAGAAAGATTAATCAGGCATATATTTATTACTACACCATATAGTATTAACAAGCATGAGCTCAAAAACAAACATTAACACAAACATTATATAAACTACTATATGAACTATCAGTTTATATATCCTAAATATTTCTTCAACATTCTAATTTTTAGCAAGACAATTATGTTTGTAACTTAACTATTTTAGTTATTTGAATTCTGAGGTTTTTACGAGATTTTAAAAAATAGAACATAATAAAGATCTGTACAACTATTCAATCTTTACGTTTCTTTTCCCATTTATCAAAGATTGCAAAAGAAAAATAAACTTTCCTATTAAACTTCTAAACGGTTTTCTAAAACTAGAATGAAAAGTCCAAACATTCTTTCTGCTATCTACAGAAATAATTTTTGGTAGAAGCCAGATTATTTGTGAGTTGATGAATCAAGATACTTTTAAGTCACTTCAGCTAGCTGGTGATGACACAGAGTCTAAAATCATATTTGTATATATTTCTTAAATGGTAACTCGATCTTGAAATTTATTCTAGCTGATATGATAAATGGATGGCCACTGGATGCCAATGATGTAATGCATTCAATCTTCAAGACAATGACTAACAATGGAACTGATAAAATTAGCATGAGAGAAATATTGCCTAAACACGTTCCTATTAAATTCTGTATGTTTAAAATGTTTGGGGACAAAAAGGTTTTGTGAACTTAAAACCAATTGACCCTAATGGAATGCCAAGCTGAAACTGTCAGACAGCTGCAGCTGGTAATAAAATGTTAAGATCTGAAGGGCTTTAGCAGAACCTGATTATATGGTAATCCTAGTATCTGAGCAGGCAAAAGAGCTAGAAAAATAACTGATAGGCTGGTTGCTATAGTAACTAAGATAAATTTGTATAGGACTGGGGAAAAACATTGGGGTTGCCATCAGGTACGAGGCCCACATTATGTCTTATGCAGTTTTTCCACAATTTTGAATCATGAGATGACAGACTAATACAAAGGCTGCTCAGTCTGAAATAAGAGAACAGATAAGATTCCACTCTGAAGAGTAAGGAAAGCACCCAATTAAAGGTTTAGCTTGTTACAGAATAATATCTGACAGTAAGGGTGGAACAAACCTTGTGAAAGTTTGTAGAAATTAACTTAGCTGTGGGTAGAAACCAAAAATGTAGGTTAATTAGCAATTCAAGTTAAATATCAGAAGGGCATCATAAAGTACCTACAATTTTTATTACTTTAAATTAATTCTTATAGACTATTAATCTCTCACAGAAAGGGTTGTTTAATTCACTGTATAGGTGTGTATCTAAAACAATACTAAATACTGTGATCCGTCTGATCTCAGTTATCCATGTCCCAGTAAGCAGTCTGAGAACCTGTCTCTCCGCTTCGGGGGCTACCTTCACCACCTACTCCATCACCATCACCACCACCCTGGCCTCCACCTACGTATCCCAGGAAGTAATCACCAGAATCGCAGGCAGAGTTTGAGGAGGAAATAAACAGCCTCTTCAAGGTGTTTGCCTGGCAAATTCACCTGACTTTGTCAAAATCGAAACAATGAAATGAAAAGAACACAAGGCCTGTCATGTACTGTGAAGGTTATACAGGTCTCAAACAACAATTAGAAGTTACTTTTTGTTCTGTAGGACCATCATTGAACTGTCAACATCCTAAAACTATCTAGGTTTTTAACATTTTTAAAGATCAAATTTTATCTACCCTATTTTTTGAAGTAGGTTACCCCAAGAACAGAATAAAGTTTTCAGTTTTAAGAATTTGTGCAGATTCAAATTGAGTCCCCAAACTGCAGTACTGCTTTGGACTGTCCTACTTCCATGAGTTACCAAACTGACAGTTGGAGGCCACTAAATTTAGAGCTTGAATTTACTAATTAATATGCAAAAGGTCCTCTCCCACCTCTACATGATGTTACATGATGTGATAAAAAAAGCATATGTAAATATATTTCTATCAATCCACAAAGCCAATGGCAATCAAATATAATTCATCTATGCTTCCAGGCCAACCCATGAACAGCTTTTTTTTTTAATCTTTGGTTAAATCTTTTTTTTTTTTTTTTTTTCACAAGTTGCTGTGTGTTTTCTCTGTGGTTTCTTTCCTTTTTTTAATTTTTATTTTTACTTTATTTTGCTTTACAATACTGTATTGGTTTTGCCATACACTGACATGAATCAGCCACGGGTGTACATGAGTTCCCAACCTTGAACCCCCCTCCCACCACCCTCCCTGTATCATCTCTCTGGATCATCCCCATGCACCAGCTCCAAGCATCCTGTATCCTGTATCAAACATAGACCGGTGATTCGTTTCTTACATGATAGTATACATGTTTCAATTCCATTCTCCCAAATCATCCCACCCTCTCCCTCACCCACAGAGTCCAAAAGTCCATTCTAAACATCTGTGTCTCTTTTGCTTGAACAGCCATTTTTAATAAGGTTGTTAAATAACCCATATTACGCAAATAATTTTTAATTGAAATGCATCAATTTTCAGTTCAGAGAGAAATGTTTCTGATGTCCAAGTGAAAAACTGAGTTTTCAACAAAGGCAGTTAGGCAACTTTTAATTTTTTAGACCAAACAACTCTTTGGGACAGTTTGATCTCAGTTCTTATGAATTAAAAATCAAGATTTGGGTTATTATTCCAATCTAAAATAACAGACCACAATTGACACTAAACTAACAAAACAAATAACCATCCCTGTTCTTTTTTTTTTTTTACTTTATTTTACTTTACAATACTGTATTGGTTTTGCCATACATCAACATGAATACGCCACGGGTGTACACGTGTTCCCAATCCTGAACCCCCTTCCCTCCTCCCTCCCCACATCCCTGTTCTTTTATTAGCTGTTCTGTCACTGTTTTTTCATCCAGACTTGGGGAAAATTAGTGGGCAAAAGTGAGGATCCTAGAATATTCCATGTCCTCTGACAGCAAGACATGAAAGAAACAGAATCATGGTAGATGTAGTTGACTATCTCAGGAGTCCTGCTAACAGAGTATGTGCCAGAAACCTACAGCAGGAATACTTTCCTTCCTTCTACAGACAAGGCATCATGGTATAAATGAGGAATCAGGAGACTTGGGTTCTAGTTCTGATTTGCCACTAATCAGCAATGTGTCACTTCCCCTCTCTGAGCATAGTTTCTGTTTCAGTTAAATGGAAGGGCTGGGCCAAATCATCTTCTGTCCCTTCCTACTCTAAAAATTTTACCATTTCTTCCAATAAAAAAATAAAGAATGCTCAAAACATCACATTTGTTTTTACAACATGTTCTCAGTGCCAGCCTTTAGTATGTGTATGCATAATCCACACAAAATAGCACATTCATTTCACATATGATTTACCCAGTAAATACCAAATTTCAAATCTACAGGTCTTAAATCATGTACCAAATACCATCAAGTCTGTTAAACTCTCCTCAAATTAAAGATGAGGAAATGAAATGACTCATAGTCCAGGGCTTTTTTGTACTATATCAAACTTCCTCCTCTCTTTCCTGCTTTATCAAAAGATAGCATGATAGCAGAAGATAATTCTAGACAGTGAAAGTGATCTGGATTCAAGTCCTAACTTGGCCATTAGTTTGCTGTGGTACCTTGGACAAGTCACTTTCCTTTCTAGGGGCTTTGGCTTTCACATTTTACATGAAGGAGTTAAACCAGATGTCCCTTCCAGCTGTAACATGCTATGATTTTATAACAGCCCTATCTGACAAAACAAAATACACATTCTTGAAAGAGAAAGTGGGATTTTCTAGTCAAGAGAACTGAAGTTTGGGCTACTAGTTTTAAACATATGCATCAGTTCAACTTAGCAAGTTGGTCCTAAAGCATTTGACTCAAGTATCTCTTGGAGGAAATTACCTTGAATACACACACACACACACACACACACACAGCACACACCCAGTATGGGGCAGCTATGATGTACTAAAAAAAAATACTGGAGTAGGAGTCCAAAGAACTGGTTTCAAATCCCAGCTGTCACTTACAAGCTGTGTCCCCTAGGCCAATTTATTAACCTCTCTGAGCCTAAGGTTCCTCATTAAAATAAAGAAAAGAATAAGGAAATCTGACCTAAAATATCAATCAAAATAAAGTGTTGTAACTGTGATGTAATTGCAAAGCTGGACAAGTGGAGATGATCTCCCACTGTGGAAAAGTAGCTGCATTCAAATCAAGTCATCCTATAAAAAACTGGACTGATTTTTTAACTATTAACTCTGATTTCAAAGAGTATAATAACAAAGCTGAAGACACCATTGGAAGGGGAAAAGAAGAAAAGAAATCAGTTTTAGGAAATGGATTGTTTATATGGATTCTGCTAATTAACAAAACATGAGATAACTCTCAATAACCTACTCAGTTTACTACAATCTGGGGAAATGTTCTGTGTAGTCTAGAACATGCAATGCAAGGAACATTCCTTAAAGTGCCCAAACCGGGTCGGTTAACCTCTTAGAATGCATATGGTGTAAATCTCCGAGTGTATCTCAAGGGAGAGAAGATACTTCTAATAACCGATATCTCATGATACCATATGTTTTCACAAATCAAGATTTCTCGCTCATTTCTAGGTTGTTAGTTACCCAGCCAAGTTTCCTCACAGTATCTTATGCAAATAACAAAAACTGTCACAAAGGACAGAGGGAATGTTAATAATGCCAACCTTGTGCGGTCCTCTCAATACTGCTAGTTCTTTTCAGATTAAATTCTCCAGTAGAGTTTAATTTCCTTCAAAATCCCCTCAATAATGCAGGATGGAGCCTTGAAATTCATAGACTGACAGTAGTTTTACCCATAGAGCTCAACATCCTCAATATTTGGACAGGTTAGAGTTAACATCAGAAGGCTGGGTCCTAAGAGATGTTTTTACTTTTTAGCTAGCATATCAAAGGATCAATGTGCTTGAGAAGTTTATTATCCCAGGAGGGAAGAAGTGACTAGCAATTCTATCAAAATGACTCATTCAGTTTAGATAAGTTAAACAACTCCAAGTTGTGCATACTTCCTCCCAAAGTAAGCACCCTGTAAAGTTAAATTTGCTAATTACAAGAAAGGAAGGAGAAGGGAATGAACACTGGAGTTCTTTCTGCCAGGTACTGGACTACTAGGCAGTTTACACAGGTCCTGATGTAGCGTTCTTCAAAATTAAATGTTACATTCATTGAAAAGAAACAATACTCATACAGCTCTAAATTTATTAAATCATATAATTACTTTAAGGGGAATACCAGGAAGACAAAATTTAATTTCATAAGACTCCTATATACTTGGAAATCCAAGTGAATTTTCTATCCTTTACCATCTAGCTGTGAATTTGTTTCATATATTGAAGTTAAAGGAGATTCAATGCCATCTTAAGATTGGCCATTGCCACCTTCAAATCCCATACTAGTGATTTGAAGGTTGGTGGAAACACACTCATTAACGACCTACCAACGTACACTTTCTCTGCTTTTGTTGCTGTAACTTTTGGGGTACATATTATATATAATACCTATTCAGTTTTAGAACGACTTCTAAAATGTACAGATAATATTAATTTGCATTAAGGTATTTCTTCCACGGGTAAGCTTGCAAATTGAAGGCAGCTGACT
Source organism: Aepyceros melampus (assembly GCA_006408695.1). Lineage (NCBI taxonomy): Eukaryota > Metazoa > Chordata > Mammalia > Artiodactyla > Bovidae > Aepyceros > Aepyceros melampus. Next base: position 35,521 of record SJXQ01006694.1, on the reverse strand, counting down.
TTTGGAACCATATTAGTGACTTTTACAGGAACATGACAAATTTTATCCATTTTCAAGTTCTTATAGCACGAAAATGTATTTCACTGCCTCTAGTGCCATACAAGACCAGTAGAAGAGTTCGGTGAACTCGCTTTAAACATTATTCCAACTGGGAAGAGTCGGGAGTGGGTCAGTAGAGGTCCCAGGCAAACGAAGCATTCCAATTACTGTAGTTCCTACTCAGAATCTCCCTATTAATCACCACTAAAACATTTTGCAGAATTAGATAAAGAGCACAAAGCTGTGGCTCTCCTTCAAACCACAGATTACTCAGCACTTGTTTGTATCGCTGTAGTCGGTTGTACACATTTCTGTACGGCAACTCTTTTAAGACCGCAGTCTCGCTAATTGTAAAGGACCTCGTCTTCGATTTCCTCTGCCTCACGGCAAGGTGCTATTTTAATAAAACACCGTGGATCATCAGCTAGAGGACTTTCCTAAGTAAACACTCAGTCTTCCCCCTCCCCGCGCTCCGCTCCTTTTCTTTTTGTGCAACCAAAAGAGGACAGCAAATAGGGAGAAGAAAGACACCTCTGAATCGGATAGGTAAGTTAGCGGCAAAAGAAGAAGAAAAAAAAAAAAAAAAACCGTCACTGCAATTCCTGTTACCGCTCCTTTAATCTACGGCCCCCAAGGCCAAAACGGATGTTTCAAGGTAAGCTCTGAAACCCTCAAATACACATCTCTGGCTCTCGAGCTCGTAAACTGTCCCACCTCGCAGAAAGCTGGACAAGAGAAAGCGGCTCCGAGAGAAGCCCAGGGGCCGTTCACCAGGGCCAAGAGAGGGGTTTGCTCGAGGTGGGCGACTGCCCTCCCCGGAACTCACTCTGAAGTAGCCGAGGGAGACGGAGAGGGGCTGCGGCAGCGGGACCTGGAAGGGGTGTAGCAGGGAAGGTACAGGGGAAGCCAGGAGACGGGGACGCCTGGCTTCTGGGCCAGGGCTCCGGTTACTTACCCGGTAGGGTCGCCGCCCTCTAGGTGCACATCTTCAGGGGCATCAAAGAATTCCTCCGTGTCGCTTTCCGACGCCATTTATAGGACACACCCGCGGGTGAGGGGGCCGGCGCCGCCTGGAGGGAGGGTGACTCTCGTCTCCTCCTCGTTGTCCTCCACCCCGACGAACCGTGGGGAGGTGGGTCCCGGGGAGGATGAGGAGGGAGCAGACGATCTGAAGAGAGGAGCTGGACAGGGGGCCGCCGGCAAGTGCCGGACTGAGGTAATAACCGGCAGAGCGGCCGTCTGAGGAGGCGGCGGTGGATCCAGGTACTGTTGCTGCCGCCGCTCCCGGCGATAGGTGTGTGAAGAGAGCGAAAGAGGCGGTGGCTCTCCTCAGTGGGGGAGGGCGGGCGCGCGGACGACAGCAGCTCGAATATCTCCCGCAGCAGCAATTACAGCTGCTGGGAGAGCCAGTTGCCCGCAAAACACGGACGCGCACCTACCCTCGCGAGATTTCGGGAGGGGCCGGTGGGGCGTGGGTGGGGCGAAGAGGAGGCGGGGGAGGTTCCTGAGAGGCAGAGCTCAGATTTTTTGTACTCGAGAAGCCTACAAAACGGCGCAAGCGCCGTTGAGGGCGTTCGGTGAGGGCCGGAAGTAGTAGGGAAGGGTGGGGATGAGTGTTCTGTGGGGAGGAGTCTAGAGCTTACGCCTGAGCGGTGCGGTCCCCTGACTTTGTGGGAGCGCGGCTGATGTAGGTGGGGTCCGGCAGAGTGTCCCATTCACTAACTCTGCAGTTCTAAAGAGAGGCATTTTTAGAGGGGTGATTTGGAGTCTGCTGTCTTTCTTATGAAGAAATGGTGTCGGGATAAGTTGGCATTGTGGTTTAAATTTTCGTCGGTTTAATTTATCCAAGCCCAGATTCCCAAACCCTAGGGAGTAGGCGGGTCCACCTCCTCTAGCGTTATGGGGCATAACCTGTGCTATTTAGTACGAGATCTCTAATTGAGATCTCTAGATAGGATCCTGCTGGCCAGAGGGTGGGGTCCGGGAGAGATAGTGGGGAGTGTGCCAGTTCAATGGAGTAGTGATGGATTTGTTGCTGGAGCTGAGCCACTGTAGGGCCTCCGGTTACTTTCTCGTTACAGATAACTATTGTTGCCCACACTTAACGGGAGAGAAATTCTTACATACTGGTCAATATGTGCATCAGTCAAATGGTAAATATATTGAGCAGATTCCGTTGCAAGGCTAAGAGCTTGTAACTTAATTCTGATCCTCGACTGCCCAGTGTCCAGTGATGAAAATGTTCTTTGTAATGCATCATTGACCATCAAAGTGATAATGCTGACTTTATATATAATCGGGAAGCACATTTATTTTTCCAACTGCCGTGACAGGAAGGCACTCGGAGCTGTTTGCCCTACAATTGTTACTCAAGATGGCGGCAGAAAAGCAACTGGAACCGGGGGCATGGCCTCAGAGAGGCTGGAATGGGATTCTAGATTCCTACATGGAAAGCAGCCAGGAAAAGACCTGGAGTTGTCTGGCGAGTTTGTGTAAAACCGAATGCCATATGCTATGTATTCTTTAACACCCTAGGGAGTTGAGGGAAAACGCTGCATAATCAAATAGGTAATATTTCTTGCAGCAAACCTTATAATTATTCATAAGGGTTAGATAAACACCAGTAAGTAGCCACCCTCAGTTCAGGTCAGCTACTACTGTCAGATAAGTTAGGTTAGACTAAATTGACTGTCAAACAAGTCACTAAAAATACAAAACAAAAATGTTCGGCTTCCAGAGCTTTTTGTAATTAAGAAGTGCACATAAGGGATTTGTGGGCCCAATTATTAGCTTTTATGTGTTTTAAACATGCTAATTTTCTAGGTTTAAAAATATACCTCAAAGTACAAACTTTTTATTTTGTTGCTCACTATAAGGGGCTTCCCAGGTAGTGCTGATGGTAAAGAACCCGCCTGCCAATGCAGGAGACCCAGGGTTCAATCCCTGAGTCAGGAAGATCCCTTGGAAGAGGGCATGTCAACCCACTCCAGTATTCTTGCCTGGAGAATCTCATGGACAGAGGAGCCTGGTGGGCTACAGTCCATAGCGCTGCACAGAGTTGGACATGACTGAAGCAACTTAGCATATAATCAGGAAAAATATGCTTTTTTCCCTTATGGATTATGGAAAGATATAAGTAAATAAACTACCTGAATTTATTTTCTTCCTAGCTATGTAATAGTGAATTTACATTTACCTTAAAAGTTAAAACTTGATGTCATGTTCTGTTCTAGGTGCTGAGCATAATTCAAAGATGAAGACAATTTACTTCCTGTTTCCCAGGAGCTCACAATCTAGCAATGGAGGAAAACACAGTCTCCTAAGTTGGTGTTTTTGTCATTATTTCATACCACCTCTCTTGGACCTTTTAAGGTACCTTAAACATTATGTTTAGAAAAAGCTGAAATGAAATAGGAATGATAATCCAATAACATTTTTAGAGCTGTTCAAGTTATCTATTTAAATGCTTTTTATCAATTTTATGAGAAAGTGAATTTCTGGAAACATCAAAACATATGTGTACCACCTATGATCACTTTTTAAAGATGTCAAAAATGTATTTGTTTTGCCTTAAACTTCTGTTCTTGAGTTTAAGGCAGCAGACTTTAGGCTTAGTCCAAGGCTGTGGTTTTAAAGCTTTTCTCCTTATTAGAAATGAAACTCTTTAATCAAACCTGATTTCATACAAGGGTCCACATATCATAAAAATAAAAACTATTATAGTTGAAGCAAGGATAATTCAGGTTCCTGCCTGCTTGGCCTTCCTTGACTCTCAAGAGACTGCTGCAAGGCTCCAATAAAAAAAAAATAGTGAAAACTATTGGTCTAAAGCAGGCGTTGGCAGATTGTGTTACCAGAACTCTGGACAAATCTGTCCTGCTGTCTGTTTTTGTAAAGAAGGTTTTATTGGAACATAACCAGCCGTACTTGTTTATATATTGTTTATGTCTGCTTTCAGAGCAGAGTTGAGTGGCTCATTTCCAATGACTATAAAAACTGCACAGATCTAAGGCTGATGGGTTTAAGGAAACTTTTTATGCCTCCTTATCTGCATAGCATAAACCCCGCTTAGGGATTTCAAACAAAAGTCACAGCCAGTGTATGAAAGAACTTGTCTGTGGTGTGGAATACTGGCTCTCTCCTCTTGTCAAGAATACAAAATGGCAATATCTTTGGGGCCAATTTTGCTCCAACCCCAAGAGTAATCACCTAGAACATCAGTGATAAAACTGTAATGCATGTAGGCCTTTGCATAAACAAGAGCTAAAGTGATAACCCAGGGGAAATCTTTTTTATTTACAAGGTTAGGTGATTTGAGCTATAGTATTTACATGACAAGATCTAATATTGCAATCACCATGAGAGTTTTTATGGATTTTAAAGTAGCAGAATCCATGGGAAAAATCATTCTGAAAATGGCCAAAACTTGTCAGGGCCAAGATTAAATTCTGTAATCATCAACTTTCAATCATCTGTTTGAAAAGTCAGTTGTGTTATAGATTATAATAGTAAAATTTAAAAAATCTTTTGACTTTGAATTTTTATGCCTTTTTCAGTTCCATTCTACCTTCTTTTTTAAATGTCTTTATTGAATTTGTTACAATATTGCTCGTTTTATGTTTTTTGACTATGAAGCATGTGGAATCTTAGCTCCCCAAACAGGTATTGAACCCACGCCCCCTGCATTGGCAGGTGAAGTCTTAATGCCACTGAACCACCAGGGAAGTCCCCACTTCACCTTCTTAATGATGGTTTATGTTAATATTAAAATGAATTTTCAATCTCTGAGTACACAAGAGCTGAAAGTAGAGAAAGAGTCTAGAAATGTGTCAAGAGACACAGAGAAGCCAGCCTGGAACTTAAAATGTGTTACTAATGTGTAATGAAATATTTTTTAGCCATATATTACTATTCAGGACCCTGGAAGAAAGCTAACTGGAATTACGTTAAACCAAAAAAGGGAATTTATTCACTTACATAGTCAAGTACAGACTGCTCTAACACTTGTCTGTTCCTTTGTGACTAATATATTAGAGAACAAATTAAGTGTAAGATGAATTTTGCATTTTCTTATGTGCAGTTTTGTCAGCCAGAAACATTAGGTGAAAACAAAAAACTAAACCCAGATGAATCAAGTTGCAGAGGAGTACATAAAATGCACACATAGACCTCAGACACCTACCAGTTGCCTCACTTCTTTGTATGTTTTGAATCATACCCATCCGCATCTAGTGTTGCAGCTTTCCACCTGATTTCAGGTGGCTCAGAGGTTAAAGTGTCTGCTTCCAATGCGGGACACCTGGGTTCGATCCCTGGGTCGGGAAGATCCCCTGGAGAAGGAAATGGCAATCCACTCCAGTATTCTTGCCTGGAGAATCCCATGGACGGAGAAGCCTAATAGGTTACATTCCATGGGGTCGCAAAGAGTCGGACACGACTGAGCGACTTCACCTTCACCTTGTCACCTCACAGCAACTCATAACTTGCAACCCTTCTGATACCCATTTCCACAAGCAAGCTTTCAGGTCTTTTTCAAACTAAAGCACCATGTTTATTGTAGTATCCAGTTGCCTCACTTCTTTGTATGTTTTGAATCATACCCATCCGCATCTAGTGTTGCAGCTTTCCACCTGATTTCAGGTGGCTCAGAGGTTAAAGTGTCTGCTTCCAATGCGGGACACCTGGGTTCGATCCCTGGGTCGGGAAGATCCCCTGGAGAAGGAAATGGCAATCCACTCCAGTATTCTTGCCTGGAGAATCCCATGGACGGAGAAGCCTAATAGGTTACATTCCATGGGGTCGCAAAGAGTCGGACACGACTGAGCGACTTCACCTTCACCTTGTCACCTCACAGCAACTCATAACTTGCAACCCTTCTGATACCCATTTCCACAAGCAAGCTTTCAGGTCTTTTTCAAACTAAAGCACCATGTTTATTGTAGTATTTTTGTATTTTGTAACCAGTTAGCATGTAAAACTGTGCTACCATTTTCATTAAGTTCATACCTTTTTTGTATATGTGTCCGTGACAAAGTTTTTAAATCTTGTACTCCTAGTCCCATTTCCCCCATAAGCCCTGTGATTTTTACTGAACAACTTTGCATAGTGCAGTAATTTTGGGGAAAGCCTGTGTTGTATTATAGCAACACTGACTGCAGGTGAAGTTAGCTTCAGGCATAGTGGGATCCAGTGTCTAAGATATCTCAAAACTTTCTCTTTCATCTTTGCTTATCTCTGCTTCTTTTGTGCTTAGACTTCAATTTTCCTATCACAGACATTCCTTTTTGTTGTCAGCAAAGATGACTGTAGGCAGTTGGTTTATCAGTTCAGTTCAGTCGCGCAATCGTGTCCGACTCTGCGACGCCATGAATTGCAGCACGCCAGGCCTCCCTGTCCATCACCAGCTCCCAGAGTTCACTCAGACTCATGTCCATTCAGTCGGTGATNAAGGGTGTGGTCCTAGTGTGATTAGATTGACTAGTTTTCTGTGAGTATGGTTTCAGTTGGTTTATACTGTCTTAATAATTCTCAGTCTTAAAGGAAGTAAGACTCTCTCTCCTATGTTGATATATTAAATCTCAGGGTCTATGTTGATTGGTCTTAGGAAACCCCTGTAGCTAAGGGAATAGAGACTCTGAGTTTTCAGGCATGGGTCAACTGATTCCCTGCCACACACCATGTAGGGAGGGACTACTCAGATCTTTTTTACTAGGACCACGTGGAGTATGCAATGGATAATTTTTCCAAGAAAGGATTACTAGCAGACAAGAACAATGTGCTAACCACCAGTCATTAATGGGTAAGTCTCTATATTCATTGACATGACAGGAACTGATAATGTGTTAAATGAAAACAGATGTTATGAAATAATTGCATGAAGAATAATTCCATTTACGAAAATTATTTATCTATGTATCTATATGTGTATATAAGCGAAGAGAGTTCTGGAAGAGTGTTCCCAAATGATTAATGGTGATTGTCTTTGGTTGTTGATTAAAATAATAATGAAATTTATGGTTATTTGTACCTTTATATAATGACTCAGTTTTCTACAATGAATCTGTGTTACTGGGTGAATGAGGGGAAAATATTAAAAGAAAATATATAACCAATCATATACAAGGTAGACTTACACATAAAATGAAAATCTGAGATTCATTTCCAATATAACGTATTACATGTGTCACACTTAGCTTCTGGAACAGTTTAATAAGTGCCACTAAGAAAATGAACTTGGAAAAAATACTCAAAAAGAAAATCTTGGAATGTAATTATTCTACTGGTAAAAATCATGTTTTCTACACTGCAGGCCTGACAAACAAAGAGAATGGTAATGATAATTTCTAAAGCAACTGTGAAATGATGCACTGATGTGGAGCTTCTAGAAGCAAAGTATAATTTTAGAGGTTCACTTGTAAATAATATGGACTAAGAATAATTTTTTTTTTCAAAACAGTAAGTAGTACTATATGACCTAATCTAAAGAGAGAGAAACTAAGACATGTGAAATTTAGGCTTCAAAAATTCACTCCAGGTCAAAATCCGAGGAAGAGATCTTTTATTTTTCTTTCATGGAAGAAAAAAATATATACATTCATACATATATATGTATTTTTTAATTGGTGAAATAATCTGGTGGCAAACATTTACATAGAAGTATCAGGCTAATGTGCGCATGTGTGTGTGTGTGTGTGCATATACAGTTTAATCGAGTTTACTATCTTATAGCAAATGAGCCATGGTAATGAGAGAAGTGTCTGAAATAGTAATATTGCTACAAAAATTAAAGCAACTGGTTGATATTTCTTTTTTCCCATTTTTATGGTATTTATCTAAATAGAAACATCCCAGCATTGGGGTTTATGGTAGGCAGAATTTTAAGCTAGACCTCCAAGACTGCCTTGCTCCGTCTATACACACATCTTCTCCCAGTTATTTAATTCAGTGCTAATCCATCTGCTGTTGTGATGGGATTGTGCAGATGTAATTAAAGTTCCAAATCAGTTGACTTTAAGATACAGGGCTGATACTTGTGAATCTGACCTAATCACATGAGCCCCTTAAAAGCAGAGTTTTCTCTAACTAGTGGGAAAAGGAAGTCAGAGAAATACTCTCTGGCAGGCTTGGGAGAAAGCAAACATCTAGAAAAAAAAAAAGATAGCAAACATCGATACTGTGTGCTGACTTTGAGGGCCAAGACATGTGAAATGTGGCCTCTAGGAATCAAGTGTAGCTCCCTGCTGATAGTAAGGAAATGGGGAACCTCAGTCCTCTGGCTGCAGGGGTATGAATTCTGCTGATAACCTGAATGGGGTGGGAAGAGGACCCCCAAACTCCATATGAGAAAGCAGCCTAGCTGACACCTTGATTTCAGCCATGCTTGACCCTGAGCAGAGAGCCCAGCCACACTGTACCCAGACTTCTGATTTACAGAACTATGAGCTAACAAATATGTCTTTTTTTTTTAGGCCATTCAGTTTGTGGTAATTTGTTATGAAACAGTAGAAAACTACTCCAGGGATAAATATCCTTATCTTCCCTCTGCCAGTTGAGAACCGCGAATCTCGTTAGGTCCTGGAAAAACAAGTGTAACACATCATCAGGTCTGTTTGCTCTCTGAAGTCCTTGAATGCACTTGGGAATAAATGTCACCCTGGAAATGAACATTATGGTATGATGTAACAGAAGAAAAAACAGTAAGTTCAGAAAAAAGAAAAAGCTGTAACATGAATTTAAAATATGAAAGAAGTATCTTGTTTCACATACACTCACATATACAGTACACCTAAAATTCAAGCCAGTTGGTAAATATTCTCTAGAACCTCAGCCATCTTGCTGCCCATGTGATGTTAGGGACTGTCTGGTTCCTTTTCTTCTGTGGTCTTTAACCACCGAGTGAACCTGCTTGCCTTTAGAATTTAACCTTACTTTCAATGTTAATGTTACTACTGACCTTCCAGTATTTTATCTGGCTTTACTGTGGTTGCTTGATCATTATTCACTCAACAGAGAACCTGCTATGTGCTAGGCATTGTATTATTAGTAGGATAACAGTGGTATAGTTTAGTCCTTCTGTGATGAGCTTTTCATCTCTGTCACCTAAACTTGAACTCTGACACATGTAACCCAGATGATCTGGAAATTGAGCTTCTAGTGGTCATTGCTCAGTCACTGAGTAACTAAATCCCTAGCTTTCATTTATGGCTTTTGCATACGTTCCTCATCTCTGAAGCCTAAACTTCTGGTTACCAGCCTTCTCCAGCCTGCCTTGACCACAATCTTCCAATATTCCCTGGTTAGTGCTAAGTTATGGGCATGAAATCTTTTTGCCAGATCTTCTTTCCTACTTCAGTCATCCTATCCACCTGGGTCACATTGGCTGGCCATTCTGGTTGGTCAATATCTCTTCAATCTTTAGACCCAGCCTGTCCATATACTTCTTTAAGTTGAGAAATAGTGGACATAATTTTAGGTTTTCAAAAGTTTAACAAAGTTTTATAACTAAAATGGCCATTTTGTCAAAAGTAGGAGATTTGTTTAAAAACTAATCAGCCTGCCTTGACCACAATCTTCCAATATTCCCTGGTTAGTGCTAAGTTATGGGCATGAAATCTTTTTGCCAGATCTTCTTTCCTACTTCAGTCATCCTATCCACCTGGGTCACATTGGCTGGCCATTCTGGTTGGTCAATATCTCTTCAATCTTTAGACCCAGCCTGTCCATATACTTCTTTAAGTTGAGAAATAGTGGACATAATTTTAGGTTTTCAAAAGTTTAACAAAGTTTTATAACTAAAATGGCCATTTTGTCAAAAGTAGGAGATTTGTTTAAAAACTAATCATGGAGCTGACCTCAGTCTTGGACAAAAGTCTGAAAGCATGACGTAAGTAGAGGGATGGGGGATGAAAAGGAAACAATCATTTGTTCTGTACCAGTGATCTGGCTGGCATTTTACATGTTATCTCAGTGATTCAATTCTCTAACCTTTCCCCACTGTGTTGTTTTTAAAAAAATTTTTTATGAGAAGGGAACTGAAGCATGGTAGCAGGGTCAGAATTTGAACTTATATGTACCTGGACCTCAAATTTATGTTTTTCCTAGTATTCTGCATCAAAATGCAGACTTTTCTTTTTCTTTTCTTTTTTTTCTTTTGGAGATTGCCGAATGGTCACACTAGGATTTAGGATTAACAGAGCTCACCTACCACTTCAGACTCTGAAGGAAAGATCTGCGTTGACTATACGTAATCTTACTTCTGGTATTCTGAAAGATAAACCATAAGGCTTATTCAAGCAACTGTACTCAATTGCCTTTGCTCCTTTTGAGGGTGACATGAATGGACACTCTAATTGTGGTCTATCCAGGATTGTCATGTGGGCAAATGAAGGGTTGATATTAGCCTAATAAGTTTAGTAGAGTGAGCAAGTTCATTAAGGGTGGCCTGAATGTAAAGATTTGTATATTTCACTAACTTTGGAAAATGTTAGCCATTCTCTCTTTCTTAATATTTTTAATATTTCCTTCTAGAACTTCCATTAGATGCTTATTGATCTTTCTCATTATATCCTCCATATGTCTTTACCTGTCTTTCATATTTTCCTTGGAGAAAATTATGATATTTATTTGTGAACATGTGTTCCTTGGAACTTTTTCTTTGGAGACTGAGACCTGGGTTTAAAGTGAATTCTTCTAGAAGAGAGTTGCATTTGTTCCTACTAGTCACCCGGGAATATTGCCAATCCACAACTGTTTTAAGCTAAATTTCTCTGGCCATAGATTTCTGGACCCATATGATTTCTGGACCCAGAGCTGCCTGGGGTTATGATGTCTGAAGGGAATTTCTCTCTGTCTGTCTCTTATATTCAGAGTCAAAACCAGCACAAGCACCTATCTCTACCACTGCCTCTGGGTGGTAATTTTGCCCCCATTCATCCATTAAGAGCATCACCCTTTGGAAGTCTGACTATAAGCAGAGAAGGAAAGGGATGGTGTGCGCCTGATCTAACTGCTAACCTTGCTTGTCTCCCAGGATTTGTCCTCTTTGTCCCTTGCACTTGACTGGCCCTTTAAAACTACTAGGAACCAGTAGCGATCCAGAGGTGGATGCCATCTTCAGAGCTTCCATTTTTATTCTGAATCAGTGCTGACATATCCTTACTGGCTGTTATTTTCCCACTATCTCAACCATCAGCCCTGAACTTAAAAGAATATATTCTATCATACCTGTCTATCATTATCTATCTGTCTACGTATCTATCTACTTATTTTAAGATGTGCTAAACTAGAGGTACTTCTTTGGTCATCTCTTTTGCCGTATTACCTCAGTTCAATTCTGTTCCACAGAAAGATGTTTGGATAGGTGGATTAGGACCTGTACAGTTATCATGGAGGCAGTCTTCCAGGCAAAAAGTAAAACTGATGATACAGAAGCTCTGCTTCTACGTTTATATCAACTAGGCCATTGCTTAGTTGTGGTGAATGTGTTTTTACCAGATTTATCATATCTTAAAAAAAATAAAGAAGTTTGAGGCCCTGGATCAGGTAGTGTGATATAATTACTTCTACCAGCAGCATATCCTAAAGCAGACACTTTCTGGATTAGAGAATTGCAGAAAGTAGATCAAAAACTGGGTAGAGGTGAGACTCCTTTCTTTCCAGAAGAGCGTAAGGATAGCTAGTCTGCCTAGGAAGTGTGGAGATTCAATTCATTTGAAACTGAGCTACTTTCTTACTGAGGAGCCATAACCTTTGTCTAAGAAGGGGTCAATCATTTCTTTGATTGGAACCTAAGTCTTCCTCTTTTGGGTATACACTGGTTCAGTTCAGTTCAGTCGCTCAGTCATGTCCGACTCTTTGCGACCCCATGAATCGCAGCACGCCAGGCTTCCTTGTCCATCACCAACTCCCGGAGTTCACTCAGANAGGACTAATGCTGAAGCTGAAACTCCAATACTTTGGCCACCTCATGCAAAGAGTTGACTCATTGGAAAAGACCCTGATGCTGGGAGGAATTGGGGGCAGGGAGAGAAGGGGACGACAGAAGATGAGATGGCTGGATGGCCTCATCAACTTGAAGGACATGAGTTTGAGTAAACTCTGGGAGTTGGTGATGGACAGGGAAGCCTGGCGTGCTGTGATTCATGGGGTCACAAAGAGTCAGACATGACTGAGAGACTGAACTGAATTGAACTGAATATATGTCATTTGATTTAAGAATAGAACATCATCAATACCTTAGCAGGTCCCCGTGTGGATCCTCCTCACTTGTGTCCCCTTCCCTTACCACCAGAGATAATCACTATCTTGCTTTTTGTTTTAAACATTTGGTTTTTTCTATGTATATTAAACACATATGTGTAATGAATTTTGTTTAATTTTGAAAAATTGAGTAGTAAGCACTAATACCACTGTATTAAGAATGGGCAATGTTGTCATTATTAAATAAAGTCTTTCATAGGAAGTCTCTGGGGCATAGCCTGTCTTCAGCTTTCCTGAGAGTTTATAGGAATCCTTTCTAAGGGAATTCTTGGGCAAAATTTTACATGAGTTTTGTTGTGTTACACAATGGTGTGCTGGAACTACCTTGTACTGGCTGATGATTATATTTTCAGGAAATTGATCTTATGTTGGCAGCTTGAAATTGGCCCTAAAGAAAATACTTATATCATGAAAATTGGCAGACTTTAAACTGAAGGCTTTTTCTTTTGATTAAAAAATATTTTGGAGAGCCAGCAAACCACTTGTCCTAAGAAACACAGGACTCACATCAGAAAGGGTATTTGGTAATGATAGAATAGTATGGATCAGGTTTTGAACATTCTGCAGAAAGATGACCAGAGGGAATGGGCGCCCTATATTTTTAAAACTCACCAAGGCTAATCGACAGTTCTCAGGGTCAAAGCATTTAGACAATACTACAAAGCTACAGTATTCAAAACAGTGTATTATTGGCACAAAAACAGACATAGATCAGTGAAACAGAATAGAGAGCCCAGAATAAACCCACACACCTACTGTCAATTAATCTTTAACGAATGAGGCAAGAGTATACAATGGGGAAAACACAGTCTCTTCAGCAAATGGTGTTGGGAAAGCTGGACAGCCACATGTAAACTAATGAGGTTAGAATACTCCCTCACACCATAAACAAAAATGAACTCAAAATGGCTTAAAGAATTCAATATAAGACATGACACCATAAAATTCCAAGAAGAATAGGCGAAACATTCTCTGGCATAAGTCATAGCAATTTTTTCTTAGTATCCCAAGTCAATAGAAATAAATGCAAAAATAAACAATGGGAGCTAGTCAAACTTATAAGCTTTAACACAATAAAAGAAACCATCAACAAAAGGAAATGACAACCCATGGACTGGGAGAAAATACTTGCAAACAATGCAACCAACAGGGGGTTAATTTCCAAAATATACATACAGCTCATGCAACTCAATAACAGAAAAACAGAACTACAATACCAGAAATCAAAGCTACAATGAGGTATCACCTCACACTGGTCAGAATGGCCATCATTAAAAAGTCTACAAATAATAAATGTTGAAGAGGGTATGGAGAAAAGGGTGGGAATGTACACTGTTGGTGGGAACATAAATAGGTACAGACACTGTGGAGAACAGTATCAGTTCAGTTCAGTCGCTCAGTTGTGTCTGACACTTTGCGACCCCGTGGACTGCAGCACGCCAGGCTTCCCTGTCCGTCACCAACTCCCAGAGCTTATTCAAACCCATTTCCATTGAGTTGGTGATGATATCCAACCATCTCATCCTCTGTTGTTGCCTTCTCCTCCCACCTCCAGTCTTCCCCAGCATCAGGGTCTTTTCAGATGGGTCAGTTCTTCGCATCAGGTGGCCAGAGTATTGGAGTTTCAGCTTGAGCATCAGTCCTTCCAATGAATATTCAGGACTGATTTCCTTTAGGATGGACTGGTTTGATCTCCTTGCTGTTCAAGGGACTCTCAAGAGTCTTCTCTAACACCACAGTAAAAAAATATCAATTCTTTGGTGCTCAACTTTCTTTATAGTCCAACTCTCACATCCATACATGACTACTGGAAAAACAATAGCTTCAACTAGATGGACCTTAGTTTGCAAAGAAATGTCTCTGCTTTTTAATATGCTGACAGATGGGTCAGTTCTTCGCATCAGGTGGCCAGAGTATTGGAGTTTCAGCTTGAGCATCAGTCCTTCCAATGAATATTCAGGACTGATTTCCTTTAGGATGGACTGGTTTGATCTCCTTGCTGTTCAAGGGACTCTCAAGAGTCTTCTCTAACACCACAGTAAAAAAATATCAATTCTTTGGTGCTCAACTTTCTTTATAGTCCAACTCTCACATCCATACATGACTACTGGAAAAACAATAGCTTCAACTAGATGGACCTTAGTTTGCAAAGAAATGTCTCTGCTTTTTAATATGCTGTCTATGTTGGTTATAACTTTTCTTGTGTTTCAACTAGATGGACCTTTGTTGGCAAAGTAATGTCTCTGCTTTTTAATAGGCTTTCTAGGTTGGTCATAACTTTTCTTCCAAGGAGTAAGTATCTTTTAATTTCATGGCTGCAGTCACCATCTGCAGTGATTTTGGAGCCCAGAAAAATAAAGTCTGTAACTGTTTCCATTGTTTCCCCATCTATTTCCCATGAAGTGATGGGACCAGATGCCATGATCTTCGTTTTCTGAATGTTGAGTTTTAAGCCAACTTTTTCACTCTCCTCTTTCATTTTCACCAACAGGATCTTTAGTTCTTCTTCGCTTTCTGCTGTAAGAGTGGTGTCATCTGCATATCTGAGGTTATTGATATTTCTCCTGGCAATCTTGATTTCAGCTTGTGCTTCATCCAGCCTGGCATTTCACATGATGTACTCTGCATATAAGTTAAATAAGCAGGGTGACAATATACAGCCTTGACGTATTCCTTTCCTGATTTGGAACCAGTCTGCTTTTCCATGTCCAGTTCTAACTGTTGCTTCTTGACCTGCATACAGATTTTTCAGGAGGCAGGTCAGATGGTCTGGTATTCTAATCCTTGAAGAATTTTCCACAGTTTATTGTGATCCACACAGTCAAAGGCTTTGAAATAATCAATAAAGCAGTAGATGTTTTTCTGGAACTCTTACTTTTTTGATGATCCAACGGATGTTGGCAATTTGATCTCTAGTTTATCTGCCTTTTCTAAATCAAGCTTGAACATCTGGAATTTCATGGTTCAGATACTGTTGAAGCCTGGCTTGGAGAATTGTGAGCATTACTTCCCTAGTGTGTGAGATGAGTGCAGTTGTACAGTAGTTTGAACATTCTTTGGCATTGCCTTTCTTTGGGATTGGAATGAAAACTGACCTTTTCCAGTCCTGCAGCCACTGCTGAGTTTTCCAAATTTACTGGCATATTGAGTGCAGCACTTTCACAGCATCATGTTTTAACATTTGAAATAGCTCAACTGGAATTCCATCACCTCCACTAACTTTGCTCTTAGTGATGCTTCCTAAGGCCCACTTGACTTTACATTCCAGAATGTCTGGCTCTAGGTGAGTGATCACACCATTGTGGTTATCTAAGTCATGAAGATCTTTTTTGTATAGTTCTTCCGTGTATTCTTGCCACCTCTTCTTAATCTCTTCTGCTTCTGTTAGGTCCTTACTCTTTCTGTCCTTTATTGTGCCCATCTTTGCTAAAATGTTCCCTTGGTATCTCTAATTTTCTTGAAGAGAAAATTCTTCAAGAGAGAAATTTTCTCAAAAGAGAAAATTCCTTTCTTTCCCATTCTATTGTTTCCCTCAATTTCTTTGCACTGATCACTGAGGAAGGCTTTATCTTTCCTTGCTATTCTTTGGAACTCTCCATTCAGATGGGTCTATCTTTCTTCTTCTTTGTACCTTTTGCTTCTCTTCTTTTCACAGCTATTTGTAAGGCCTCCTCAGATGACCATTTTGCCCTTTTGCATTTCTTTTCCTTGGGGATGATTCTAATCACTGCCTCTAGTACAATGTCACAAACCTCTGTCCATAATTCTTCAGGTGCTCTGTCTATCAGATCTAATCCCTTGAATCTTTTGTCACTCGCACTGTATAATCATAGTGGATTTGATTTAAGTCATACCTGAATGGTCTAGTGGTTTTCCTTACTTGCTTCAGTTTAAGTCTGAATTTGGCAATAAGGAGTTCATGATCTGAGCCACAGTCAGCTCCTGGTCTTGTTTTTGCTGACTGTCTAGAGCTTCTCCCTCTTTGGCTGCAAAGAATATAATAAATTTGATTTTGGTGTTGACCATCTGGTGATGTCCATGTGTAGGGAGTCTTCTCGTGTGTTGTTGGAAGAGGGTGTTTGCTATGACCAGTGTGTTCCCTTGACAAAACTCTATTAGCCTTTGCCCTGCTTCATTCCGTATTCCAAGGCCAAATTTGCCTGTTACTCCAGGTGTTTCTTGACTTCCTACTTTTGCATTCCAGTCCCCTATAATGAAAAGGACATCTTTTTTGTGTGTTGGTTCTAGAAGGTCTTGTAGGTCTTCATACATCTGTTGAACTTCAGCTTCTTCAGCATTTCTGATTGGGACATAGACTTGGATTACTGTGATATTGAATGGTTTGCCTTGGAAACGAACAGAGATCATTCTGTTGTTTTTGAGATTGCATCCAAATACTTCATTTCAGACTCTTTTGTTGACTATAATGGCTACTCCATTTCTACTAAGGGATTCTTGCCCACAGTAGTAGATATAATGGTCATCTGAGTTAAATCCACCCATTCCAGTCCATTTTAGCTTGCTGATTCCTAAAATGTCGATGTTCACTCTTGCCATCTCCTGTTTGACCACTTCCAATTTGCCTTGATTGATGGACCTGACATTCCAGGTTCCTATGCAATATTGCTCTTTACAGCATCGGACCTTGCTTCTATCACCAGTCACATCCACAAGTGGGTATTGTGTTTGCTTTGGCTCCATCTCTTCATTCTTTCTGGAGTTATTTCTCCACTGATATCAGCATATTGGGCACCTACCGACCTGGGGAGTCATCTTTCAGTGTCCTATCTTTTTGTCTTTTCATACTGTTCATGGGGTTCTCAAGGCAGAATACTGAAGTGGTTTGCCATTCCCTTCTCCACCGGACCATGTTTTGTCAGAACTCTCCACCATGACCTGTCCATCTTGGGTGGCCCTACATATGGCATGGCTCATAGTTTCATTGAGTTAGACAAGGCTATGGTCCATGTGATCAGGTTGGTTAGTTTTCTGTGATTGTTTTCATTCTGTCTGCCCTCTGTTGGAGAAGGATAGAGGCTTATGGAAGCTTCCTGATGGGAGACACTGACTGAGGGGGAAACTGGGTCTTGTTCTGATGGTGGGGCCATGCTCAGTAAATCTTTAATCCAATTTTCTGTTGATGGGTGGGGTTGTGTTCCCTTCCTGTATTTGACCTGAGGCCAAACTATGATGGAGGTAATGAAGATAATGGTGACCCCCTTCAATACGTCCCATGCATGCTCTGCTGCACTCAGTGCCCCCAACCCTGAAGCAGGCCACCACTGACCCACGCCACCACCAGAAACTCCTTGACACTCATGGGCAAGTCTGGGTCAGTCTCTTGTGGGGTCACTGCTCCTTTCTCCTGGGTCCTGGTGCACACACGGTTCTGTTTGTGCCCTCCAAGAGTCTGTTTCCCCAGTCCTATGCAAGTTCTGGTGGTTCTATGGTGGAATTAATGGTGACCCCCTCCAAGAGGGCTTATGCCATACCCAGGCCTACTGCACCTAGAGCTCCTGTCCCTGTAGCAGTCCACTGCTGACCTGTACCTCAACAGGAGATGCTCAACACAGTTCTGTCTCAGTCTCTGTGGGGTCTCTGGGTCCTGGTGCACACAAGGTTTGTTTGAGCCCTCTGAGCATCTCTGGCAGGTATCAGAGCTTCCCTGATAGCACAGTTGGTAAAGAATCCACCTGCAATGCAGGAGACCCTGGTTCAATTTCTGGGTCAGGAAGATTCACTGGAGAAGGGATAGGCTTCCCACTCCAGTATTCTTAGGCTTCCCTTGTGGCTCAGCTGGTAAAGAATCTTCCTGCAGTGTGGGAGACCTGGGTTCGATCCCTGGGTTGGAAGATCCCCTGGAGAAAGGAAAGGCTACCCACTCCAGTATTCTGGCCTGGAGAGTTCCATGGATTGTATAGCCCATGGAGTCTCAAAGAGTCAGAGAATAGTATGGAAGTTCCTTAAAAAACTAAAAGTAGGGCTATCATATGAAGATCCAGCAATACTATTCCTGGGCATATATACAGAGAAAGTTAACTCAAAAAGATGCACCCCAATGTTCATAGCAGCACTATTTACAATAACCAAAACATGGAAACAATGGATGTGTCTATCAACAGATGAATGGATAAAGATGTAGTATATCTATATATACAATGAAGTATTAGTCATAAAAAGAATGAAATAGTGCCATTTGCAGCAACATGGATGGACCTTGGAGATTATCATATGAAGTGAAGTAAGTCAGATAATGACAAATATTATATGATATCACTTATATGTGGAATCTAAGAAATAGTACAAATGAACTTATTTATAAAACAGACTTTGAAAACAAACTTATGATTCCCAAAGGGAAATGGGGGGTAGGGATAAATTGGGAGTATGAAATTAACAGAAGCACACTACCATATATAAATCAACAAGGACTGACTGTATAGCACAGGGAACTACATTCAATATCTTGTAATAAACTATAATGAAAAGAATAAAAATGAATATATTTGCATATATATTTATAATGGAATCACTTTGCTGTACACCTGAGACTAACACTATTATAAATCACTATTATAAATGCTCTTATAAAGCAACTATACTTCAAAAAAAAGAATAGGTCAAATCATAACATTTCTGTGTGCATGTGTGTGTGTGTGTGTATGTGTGTGTTGGGCATGGGGAGATGAGAATCTCAAGCATTATTTGAGATCTTACCTGTTTGAAATGTCTTTACCCTGTCACTTGATTTTTGGCTGAATATAGAACTTTAGTTTGGAAATATTCCTTCAAAATTTTGAAGGCATTGTTCTATTGTCTTTAAATTGCCATGTTACATTGAGAGGTGATTCAGTGATAGTGATTACAGATTTGGTTATGGCAGTGAAGTGGGCAGCTGAGGCAACCTGGAGAATAGCACCATTGGATGTGATGGAGATCAGGAACTGATTGACTAGGCGGGGATCAGTGATCATCCATGTGAATATCAAAGTCACCAAGAACAACAGCAGCAGATTTGAAGAGCAAGATTAAGACTGATGGCATCGAACCTAGACTGGCGATTTGTTTCTTATATGATATTATACATGTTATGAGGAGGGAGGTGGGAGGGGGGTTCAGGATTGGGAACATGTGTACATCCATGGCGGATTCATGTTGATGTATGGCAAAACCAATACAATATTGTAAAGTAATTAGCCTCCAATTAAAATAAGTAAATTAAAAAAAAAAAGACTGATGGCAAAGTCATCAATCTTGGGGCTAGATGACAGCAGCAAGGTGTGGAGCTGGTGATTTTTTAAGGAGGAATGGATTAGAAATGGCTGTGAGAGCAGGGGCAACATGGAGGGCACTTTATCTCCAAGTCTAGTGGTGTGATTTGGGTAAAACAGGTACAGCCTCCACTTGAGAGGGCTGTAGGGAAAGCAGTATGCTCAGGGGAGTGTGAGGTTTTAGTGAAAACAGGAGGGTAAAGGGAACATTTAAGGAAAAGACTGAGAATATGACAGAGCTTAAGACTGAGGCAAATGGAGTTCCAGAGGACACAGTAGAAGAATTAGGGAGGTTGTAAAAGATAGTGAGAGATTTGGTTATTTTAGAAGAGGAAGAGAGCTATATGAGAAATAACATATAAATTATAATAAAGGAGAGGTTTGGATTGGTGTGACCAAAGGAAATAGGGTATGTCAGGCACACTATACAATTACTGGATGTTGGGGTATGTACATGTAAAATTCTAATATAAACTTAAATATATAATTGACATTTTATAGATGTTAATATAGAGCTTTAATAGTCAATAACAATTTACCTTCTGAAAAGCTTGAAGCAATTTATAATCACTGTCACCAGTAGGATTTAAGAGAGTCCACTTCTCCATACTTTCATCAGTGGCTTGTATGCATGCTAAGTCACTTCAGTCGTGTCCGACTCTGTGCCACCCTATGGATAGCAGCCCACCAGGCTCCTCTGTCCATGGGATTCTCTAGGCAAGAATACTGGAGTGGGTTGCCATTTCCTTCTCCATCAGTGGCATTGGATACATATTAACAAGTGTTTGATTGTTTTAATTTTTGCCAACCTGAGTGAAAAGAAAAGATCTCATTGTTTTTATTTGCATAAATTGATTACTAGTGAGGCTGAATGTTTTGAAAATTTGTACTTCTTATCTTTGAATTGCCTGTTTATACCTATTTTTTAAAATTTTCTTCTCCTATTGATTTTTGGGAATTCTTTATCCTTTATGTATATTAATCCTTTAATTTGTTAGTGTATTTTATCCAAATAGTACTTATTAGTGTTTTATTAAAACACTTGATTTTTATTTATGCTGTCATTTGTTGTGCAATTTTAAATTTATCTGTAGTCAGATCTATCATTTTTTCACTTTATAATTTCTGTGTTTTGTGAGTTGCTGAGAGAGCTTTTCTTATTTCAGTATTGTCATGAGTCTTGTTTTTTCTTCTATATTTTCTTTTAGATCTTCAATCCATTTGGAATTTACTTTTTAATTTTTAAAAGGTTATTTATTTTTAATTGGAAGATAATTGCTTTACAATGTTGTGTTGGTTTCTGCCATACAACAACATGAATCAGCCATAGGTATACATATGTCCTCTCTTTCTTGAATCTCCCTTCCACGTCCCATCCTATCCCACCCCTGAAATTTATTTTTGTATGTGGTATAAGGTAGAGATTCTAATCCCCCACCAAAGAATAATATGTACTACTAAAGGTACTACTATTATTTACTGAAAAATCATTTTCTTCCCCTCTGATTTGAGATTTCGCTGTTATCACATGCTAAATCCCCATATGTGCATAAATATGCTTTGAAACTGCATTTATCACTGTTCCTTGATATAAATTTTGCTTTCTTGTGAAGCAAGTCCATTCTCATTATTCCCCTTTTTCAAAATTTCTGGGATATGTTCTTCCAGAGGAATTTTGGAATTAACTTTTAACATTTCCAAAAGTTTCTTTAGGTTTTTGATTAAAATTGCATTAGCTTTATATATTAATTTTAGGAAGAATTGTTTTATTTAGACTACTTATTCTAAATAATACAAGTTCCTCCAGGAACTTGGTATACTTTTCCATTTTTAAAAATTTTCTTTTATGTGCATCAGTGAAGTTTTATGATTTTCTTCATGTAGATTTTACACAGTTTTTTCTAAGTATGTTATAGTTTTGCTATTATTATGAATAGGTTTTTTAAATTGTATTTTTGATTAGTTATTTTCATTATATTGAAAGCGGTTGATTTTATATATTCATCTTTTATCCTGGTGTCTATAATTTTGACTTTTATTCTTTCCCAGTTAGACCATCATATCATCAGCAAATAATTTCAATGTTTAGCACTCACTTCTTTTTCTTCTTCTTTTTTGTTTTTTTACTAAGACTAGTGTGGGGAAAGTGGATATCTTTTTCTTTTCACTTAATCCTGATAGCTTCAATGATAGATGAATGCTAAGTTTGCATCTCTTGCAATTTAAATTCAGATTTGGGTTTGAAATGTTGGGTAGATGTTTCCTGGAACCTTAAACTCAGCATATCTAAAATTAAATAAAGTCCTAATTACCCACACTTGCCCAAACCTGTACCTAGTATTCATTTCTTTTTTTCTGTTATCCAGGTTTAAATTACTCAGTTATTCTAGTCATTCAGGTTCAAAATCTTAATCATCCTTGATTTTCTCCTTATATCTTTCCTATCTCCCACTCTTTTGTTCAGAAAATTCTCTCAATTTGGTCTCTATCCATTGTTGTAACACACATCTCCTCCTCTTTATTCTTACTGTTAACCTCCTTCCATCTAATTTACAAACTATTATTTAGGACCTTCAGTTTTTAAGTACAGTATCAGTTCAGTCGCTCAGTCGTGTCCGACTCTTTGCAACCCCATGAATTGCAGCACACCAGGCCTCCCCGTCCATCCCAACTCCCAGAGTCCACCCAAACTCATGTCCACTGAGTCAGTGATGCCATCTAGCCATCTCATCCTCTGTCGTCCCCTTCTCCTCCTACCCCCAATCCCTCCCAGCATCAGAGTCTTTTCCAATGAGTTAGCTTTTTGCATGAGGTGGCCAAAGTACTGGAATTTCAGCTTTAGTGTCATTCCTTCCAAAGAACACCCAGGACTGATCTCCTTCAGAATGGACTGGTTGGATCTCCTTGCAGTCCAAGGGACTCTCAAGAGTCTTCTCCAACACCGTAGTTCAAAAGCACAGTATATAGAAGTGCAAATGTAAATAACACAGAGTTCCTAATCTTGAGTTCACAAGAAATGGATGATGGTTCTTAAACTTAACTAACTATAATACAATTCAATAAATGCTATAAGAACTTTTGGTTGCTTTGTTGTTTAGTGGCTTCCCTGTTGGCTCAGAGGTTAAAGCGTCTGCCTGCAGTGCGGGAGACCCAGGTTCAATCCCTGGGTTGGGAAGATCCTCTGGAGAAGGAAATGGCAACCCACTCCAGTACTCTTGCCTGGAAAATCCCATGGACTGAGGAGCCTGGTGGGCTACAGTCCACGGGGTCACAAAGAGTCGGACACGACTGAGCGACTTCACCTTGTTGTTTAGTTGCTAAGTCATGTCCGACTCTTGCAACCCCGTGGACTTTAGCCTGCCAGGCTCCTCTGTGCATGGGATTCTCCAGGCAAGAATCCTGGAATGGGTTGCCATTCCTTTTTCCAGGGGATCTTCCTGACCCAGGAATTGAACCAGGGTCTCCTGCATTGCAGGCAGATTTTTTACCAATAGAACTATGAGGGAAGTCTGGGCTTCCCTTGTGGCTCAGTTGGTAAAGAATCCACTAGCAATGTGGGAGACTTGGGTTTGATCCCTGTGTTGGGAAGATCCCCTGGAGAAGGGAAAGGCTACCCACTCCAGTATTCTGGCCTAGAGAATTCCATGGACTGTATAGTCCATGTGGTCATAAAGAGTCAGACATGACTGGTGACTATAAGAACTACACATATACTAACTACAGTAGCCCAGAGGAGGAAATTATTATTTCTGCTTTATGCTGAATCAGAAAGGGTTGACATTTGAGCTGAATCCTGAAGGACAAGTATAAATTTTTTTCAAGTGCAAAAGGAGAGGGAGAAGAGGCATTTCTGGTAGAGAAAATACTATGAATATATGTTATATATTATTCAACAAGCATCTATTGAGTGTTGACTATGTGTCAAGTATTATACTGGGTGTGCGGCTTTAAGAATCTCTTACTCTTGTAGGAGATACACAGATAATCACAATAAGAAATTATGGGGAATATAGGTTATTCATTTTTAGAACTGTCAGTTCACTCAATGAAGATTTTCTTTTGGCCAAATAATTTGCATATAGAAGCAATATATACATAATACTAAACAGTCTTAGCCAAATTTGACAAATTTCTCAAAATGTACTTATGATTGGGTTTGGACCAGATTTTTTTCTTCCTCAAGCCATTACTTCATTTCTGGATTGGGGCAGGGAGATTGGTCTAGCAATGAAATGACAGGACTGAGTTCATTTATTTGTTTATTTAACCAGCAAGAATTTATTGAGGGCCTTTGTGTACCATGTATTGTTAGACCTTGGGGATACACAGAGAGATAAGAGAGAGCCCTTCCCTAAGAGAATGCTGCCATCAAATGGGTTCAGTGGCACACTAAAATATAATTAAAACACAGTGAATGAAAAATTATAATAAATTTCATATTCTGTATTATAGGAGAATGTATGAAAGATGTTTAACCCAGTCTTTGGGGAAAAGCTACCAGGGAGCCAGGGAAGATTTCCTGGAGGTGATGACACTTGAACTGAGGTTGGTTTTAATAACTTAGGAGCATGTTGGTGTAGGGTAGGCAAGGCTAAAGGCAAAAGACAATAGGGATTTCAGTTGCCGGCATGTTGTAGCTGTAGCCAGGGACTAGGTAAAAGCCTGCCTTCTTCTTGAGAAGGTTTGTTGGTAGGGTTACTAGGATGGAGGTGGAAACTGGGGGAACTCCAGTGATCGGTTGATGCCCTTAATAATAGTTCAGGGGGGTTTCTACTCCAAGATAACTGATACTTTGTCCAGCATCCTGAAGATGTCTCAGCCAAAGAGAACTTATCCTTTGCACTTCTAAGTTTTTTTTAAATAAATATCTCTAGGTTGGCTGAAGAATGTTACTGTGACAGCTAAGATGCAGGGAGTTCTACAGACTAGTGATACCCTGTGCTGCTGCTGCTGCTGCTGCTATGTCGCTTCAGTCGTGTCCGACTCTGTGCGACCCCATAGACGGCAGCCCACCAGACTCCCTCATCCCTGAGATTCTCCAGGCAAGAACACTGGAGTGGGTTGCCATTTCCTTCTCCAGTGCATAAAAGTGAAAAGTGAAAGGGAAGTCGCTCAGTCGTGTCTGACTCTTAGCGACCCCATGGACTGCAGCCTACCAGGCTCCTCTGTCCATGGGATCTTCCAGGCAAGAGTACTGGAGTGGGGTGCCGTTGCTGGGCCCCTGTGCTACTGAGACTCAAAGGACAGCCAGTGGCCAGGGGCCCAGCCTCAATTACCATGAGGACATCTTGGGAAGGAGAATGGAGTGAAACTTTGAAAGCCTAGGCATTTATTCAAAGAAGATTATTTGAAATACAAAAATATTATTCTTTAAACTTAACGAGTTACAGGTATCTTTAATTGACAAATTTATGTCTGTATGCCTCCTGTATCATCCAGAAGAATAAGGATATTAAAGAAACTTTAGATATAAAAAAATAAAGTCGCTACACATATTTGCTCAATATGAACTGTAAAGTATAAATTTCTTGTTCGTATCCTTTAATCTAGCCATTATACATCCAGTAGTTTATTCTAAAGAAATGATTTTAATGGGTCCAAACATACACACTCATATACATACATGCTGCTGCTAAGTCGCTTCAGTCGTGTCTGACTCTGTGCGACCCCATAGACGGCAGCCCACCAGGCTCCCCCGTCCCTGGGATTCTCTAGGCAAGAACACTGGAGTGGTTGCCATTTCCTTCTCCAGTGCATAAAAGTGAAAAGTCAAAGTGAAGTCGCTCAGTGGTGTCCAACTCTTAGCGACCCCATGAACTGCAGCCCACCAGGCTCCTCCATCCATGGGATTTTCCAGGCAAGAGTACTGGAGTGGAGTGCCATTATATGCAACTAAATGTTCATCACAGTATTGCCTTAAAAATTGAAAATTGGAAACAAGCTAAATGTTTCATCATCTGAGAAATGGTTACAGTATAATAAATATACACAATGAGTATTAATAAGCCTTAGTTTAATAGCTCTTCAGTCATTACAAAGAATAAGAGACGTCAATGTGTATCGGGATGGGAAAGACATTTGAATCATATTGTTAAGAGATAAAGTCAGGATTAAGAATATTATATATAGGATAATCTCATTTATATAAAAGTGTATAGTGATCAGGGGCTTCCCTGGTGGCTCAGTGGTACAAAATCTGCCTGCCAATTCAGGAGACACAAGAGATGTGGGCTCAGTCCCTGGGTTGGGAAGATCTCCTGGAGAAGGGCATGGCAACCCACTCCAGTATTCTTGCCAGGAGAACCCCATGGACAGCAGAGCCTGGTGGGCTACAGTCCATGGGGTCGCAAAAGAGTCGGACATGACTTAGCAACTAAACCATCACCACCACATATAGTGATCTATATTCTCATAGAAATATACCCATATTCTACAGGAAAATTAAAAAGATTTTATCACTAAACATAGAGTGTGATCCCTTATTTGTTTAAAGTGTATATAATATAAAACTTGTATGTGTGTATTTACACATACACACAGAAGAAGGTTTCCAAGTATTTACAGCATAGTTAGCAGTGATTATCTATGGATGATGAGATTAAGTAAAAAATTCATTCTTATTTATACATTTCTCTGTTTCCTGATGCTTTCCCCAGTGAGCTAATATTATTTTTATAATTAGAAAAATTAACATGTTTATTTCCTTTTGAAAACAAAAATGTGTATACTTAGTGACATAAACATGTTTTTAATGTTTAATATGATGCATGCATGCATGCTTAGTCACTCAGTTGTGTCCCACTCTTTGTGACTCCATGGACTAGAGCCCACCAAGCTCCTCTGTTCATGGGATTCTCTAGGCAATAATACTGGAGTGAGTTGCCATGCCCTTCTCCAGGGGATCTTCCCAACCCAAGGATCAAACCCAGGTCTTCTGCATTGCAAGTGGTGGATACTTTACCATCTGAACCACCAGGGAATAAAAGAACAGGTTACTAAAAAGTTGTGATTTAACATTTGTTCTTATAGAAATGTTATAAAAATGAGTACATGTGCAAATAAGTAGAATATATACCAAAATATCTAGAATGGTTATCTCTGGATCTTGGGATTAGCAATGATTTTTATATATTTTTATTTTTGATTAATCTGTTTTCTTTTTTTAATTTAAATTTATTTATTTTAATTGGAGGCTAATTACTTTACAATATTGTATTGGTTTTGCCATACATCCACATGAATCCACCATGGGTGTACACGTGTTCCCAATCCTGAACCCCCCTCCCTCCTCCCTCCCTGTACCATCCCTCTGGGTCATCCCAGTGCACCAGCCCCAAGCATCCTGTATCCTGCATCAAACCTGGACTGGCGATTCGTTTCATATATGATATTATACATCTTTCAATGCCATTCTCCCAAGTCATCCCACCTTCTCCCTCTCCCACAGAGTCCAACAGACTGTTCTATACACCTGTGTCTCTTTTGCTGTCTCGCATACAGGGTTATCATTACTATCTTTCTAAATTCCATATATATGCGTTAATATACTCTATTGGTGTTTTTCTTTCTGGCTTACTTCACTCTGTATAATAGGCTCCAGTTTCAGGATTCAGATCAAGCTTCTCTAGTCCAGGCTCCGCTTTGCAAAGTTAATACTTTTCCAAAGTGTGTCTTTGGAATCCATTTCTATCTATTCTGAGCTCTACTAAGGATTCATGTTTATTAGTAGTAGTGCTGACCCAACCAATTGCCCCTTTATTTGTGGGCTGTGTGGTTTCTAACAGTGACTGTGGTTCTGTTTTGAAATAAGGGACCTGTCCCATCAATGTTTAGTAAGGACTTTACCCAACTCTATCAACTTTTTCTTCCTTACTTTGGAGGTAGTTTCTAAGCTTTGACTTCAGCCTCATAGAAAAGTCTATTCTGTCTTGCTGCCCTCTAACTCAGTACTTGTTACCCCAGTTCTAGAGCATTCCCTGCTATTTCCTGACAAACAGAACTGGAGATTCCCCAGGTCCAAGTAGCTAGTGGCAGCTTTCCTGGTCTGCCATTCTGGCTCAATAAGATGAATGCAGGCTGAGTATGGAAGGGAGACAGAAATGAAAGGATCTTGAGTTGAGGGACCCTAGGGAGAGGATTCTGTAGAAAGAAATGGGATGGGAACAATAGAAAAGTGAAGAAATAGAAAATAGTTTGAGGAAAGGGAAAGGTGGTTGAAAAAGAGGAGCAAAGACTCCAGAGGTCTGGAGAAATGTGGCAAGGTTTAATCTTGGGGATATATTAAAAATAAATGCCAAGCGAGGGATTCAAATTGTGGTATATTTAAAGTGTTTACTTATATTTAAAGAATTGATGCTTTTGAACTGTGGTGCTGGAGAAGACTCTTGAGAGTCCCTTGTACAATAAGAGGATCAAACCAGTCAATCCTAAAGGAAATCAACCCTGAATATTCACTGAAAGGACTGATGCTGGAGCTGAAGCTCCAATACTTTGATCATTTGATAGGAAGAGCTGACTCTTTGGAAAAGACCCTGATGCTTGGAAAGATTGAGGACAGGAGGAGAAGGGATTGAGATGCAATGATTGGATGGCATCACCAATTTAAAGGACATGAATTTCAGCAGACTCTGGGAGATGGTGAAGGACAGGGAAGCCTTGTGTGCTGCAGTCCTTGGGGTCGCAAAGAGTTAGACAAAACTTAGCAACCGAACAACAACAACACATTTAAGAAGCTGTTTTTTTTCTTTTTTTTTTTAGAAGTTGTTTTTTCTTAACATGGACAATAATATTCTGAAATATATTCAGAATGATTCCTGGGTTTGTACAAAATAAGGATTTATAGTATGTTAGATAGGCACATATTGGAAATGAAACACAAGGTTAAACATACACGATGAATGTTTTTTTAAAAAGTTTTAATTGTGGTAAAATATACATAACAAAATGTACCACCTTAACCAGTGTTATGTGTACAGTTCAGGCATGTTAAGTACATTCACATTCTTGTGCAACCAATCTCCAGAACTCTTCATCTTGTGAAATGGGAACTTTACACCCACTAAACAACAGCTCCCCATTTCCCCCACCCCCACAAGTCCCTGAATAACCACCATCCTACTTTCTGTTTCTATGAATTTGACTACTTTTGATACCTCATATAAGTGGAGTCATAGGGTATTTGCCTTCTGTAACTGGCTTATTTTATTTATCATAATGTCCTTAAGCTTAATCCATGTTGTAGTATGTGCCACAATTTCCTTCCTCTTTTTAAAGGTGGAATAATATGCCACTGTATGTATATAGGGTTTCCCTGCTGGCTCAAAAAGTAAAGAATCTGCCTGCCATGCAGGAGACCCATGTTTGATCCCTGAGTTGGGAAGATTCCCTGGAGAAGAGCATGGCTACCTGTTCCAGTATTCTTGCCTGAAGAGTTCCAGGGTTGAACAAGCCTGACGGGCTATCACATTTTGTTTATTCATTTGTCTATCGATGGACATTTGGGTTGCTTCCATCTGCTGCTATGAAAATGGGTGTGAAAATATCTCTCTGAGACTCTTCTTTCAATTCTTTTGGATATATATCCAAAGTGAGATTGCTAGATTATTTGGTAGTTCTAAATTTTTGAGAAACTTTCACATTGTTTTCCATACTGGTTGCACCATTTTACAATTCTGTAAACATGTACTATGGTTCCAATTTCTCCACATCCTCACCAACATTTCTGTTTTTTTTTTTTTTGTAGTAGCCATGCTAATGGATATGAGGTGACATTCATTCCAGTTTGCTGCTGAGTATTATTCCATAGTATGAGTGTAACACAGTTAGCTATCTGCCTGTTGAAGGACATCTGAGTTATTTCTAGTTTTTGACTATTATGAATAAAACTGCTATAAACATTCTTGCATAGATTTTTGTGTGAACATAACTTTTTGCTTCCCTGGAATAGATGCCCGGGAGTGCAATTGCCAAGTCATATAATGGTTGCATGTTCAGTTTTTTAAGAAATTACCAAACTGTTTTCCAGAGTGGCTGTACCATTTTATATCCCCACCAGCAATGTATGAATAATAGTTTTTTTACATCCTTGCTAGTATTTGGATGTTGCCATTATTTTTTTGTTGTTGCCCTTCTTATAGTAGTAATATCTTGCCATTTTGATTTTCATCTCCCTAGTGGCTAATGATTTCATTTAAAAAAATTATTTATCTACTTTTGGTTGAGCTGGGTCTTCGTTGCTGCCCAAGGGCTTTCTCTAGTTG
The DNA here is from genome assembly GCA_006408695.1 of Aepyceros melampus. Taxonomy (NCBI): domain Eukaryota; kingdom Metazoa; phylum Chordata; class Mammalia; order Artiodactyla; family Bovidae; genus Aepyceros; species Aepyceros melampus. Next base: position 5,694 of record SJXQ01006694.1, on the reverse strand, counting down.
CAGTGAGCGGGGACTAATCTTTGTTAACAGTGCTCAGGCTTCTCATTGTGGTGGCTTCTCATTGCCGAGCTCTAGATGCACAGGCTTCAGTAGTTGCAGCACACAGGCTCAGCAGTTGAGGCTTGCAAGGCCTAGAGCATGAGTAGTTGTGGCACACAGGCTTAGTTGCTCTGCAGCGTGTGGAATCTTCCCGGATCAGGGATTGGATCTGTGTCCCCTGAAGTGGCAGGCGAATTCCCATCCACTGTACCACCAGGAAAATCCAGCTAATGACTTTTAACATGTTTTCATGTTGTCATATGTATATCCTCTTTGGTGAAATGCCTCTTCAATGTCTTTTGCCCATTTTTCTAATACTGTTTTCAGAGTTTTTTAAAAAATATATTCCATATATTAGTCCTTTGGAATATTTGGAATATCTTCTTCCATTCTGTAGCTTCTCTTTTCATGTTCTTAATTGTATCTTTCACAGGGCAAAAAGTTTTCATTTTGGTGAAGCCCAACTTACCAATTTTTTCTTTTATGGATCCTGCTTTTAATGTCAAATCTAAGAATGCCTTGCCTACCCCAGATCCCAATGATTTCTCATAAAAGTTTTATAGTTTTATTTTTAAATACCTGATCTATTTTTAGTTAATATTTGTATAAGGCATGAGACTTAGATTGAGTTTCATTTTTTGCTGATGGATGACCAGTTGCTCCATCATCATTTGTTAAAAAGTCTATGTTTCTTCCATTGGGTTGCCTTTACACCTCTATCAAAACTCAGTTGGGCATACTTGTGTGGGTCTAGTTCTGGGTTCTTTATTTTATTTCATTGGTCTATGTGTCTATCCCTCCACCAATATCACACAGTTCTGATTACTATAACATTATAATAAGTTTTGAAATCATGTAGATTGATTCTCTCCACTTTATTCTTGTTCAAAGTTGTTTTAGCTATTCTATTTACTTTGTTTTTCTATGTAATTATGGAATAATCTTGTTTAGACCTATAAGAAATTTTGTTTAGATTTTGATAAGTTAGGTAGGTTTAGTTACTCAGTCATGTCCAACTCTTGCAATCCTGTGGACTGTAGCCTGCCAGGCTCTTCTGTCCATAGGATTTCCCAGGCAAGAATGCTGGAGTGCATTGCCATTTTCTTCTGCATTAAAACTGTATATCAGTTTGGGAGAGGATTGACTTCTTTACTATGTTGAGTCTTCTAAGCCATGAACTTGTGCTTAAATATGTGATTTATTTTATAAGCATTTTGTAATTTTTAGCATTTAAGTCCTGTATGTCTTTTGTTAGAATTGTTGTTAGTTAGTTGCTAAGTCGCGTCTGACTCGTTTGTGACTCTGTGGACTTTAGCCCACCAGGCTCCTCTGTCCATGAAATTTCCCAGGAAGAGTACTGGAGTGGGTTACCATTTCCTCTCCGGGGGATCTTCTCGATCCAGGGATCAACCTGCATCTCCTGCACTGGCAGGTAAATTCTCTACTCCTGAGCCACTAGGGAAGCCCTTATTAGAATTACATCTACACATTTAATTAATTTTTGAGCAATTGTAAATTGTATTTTATTTAAATTTTGGTACTTTGGTGTAGATGTTTTCATTGCTATAGATTGGTGCAAATTTAATTACAGTTTTGGACCACGAATTTTAAATCATTATAACTAGGCTCAAACACATCTTTATTAATCAAAATAAGAACCATTAAATCAACACTTTTTTGCCAACAAGAAATAAATTTGCTTTTGCCTATAGCATGAAAATCCGTGTTTCGGGATTCGATGAATTCTTGGAAAGCATTTTCTGCCTCCTGCTGGTTGTAGAAGTGTTTTCCCTGCAAAAAGTTGTCAAGATTCTTGAAGAAGTGGTTGGAAAGAAGTCAGATGAATATGGCAGATGAGGCAAAACTTTGTAGCCCAATTCGTTCAACTTCTGAAGCATTTGTGGTGTGATGGGCAGTCAGGCATTGTTGTGGAGAAGAATTGGGCCCTTTCTGTTGACCAATGCTGGCTGCAGGCATTGTAGTTTCCAGTGCATCTCATTGATTTGCTGAACACACTTCTCAGATATAATGGTTTCACTGGGATTCAGAAAGCTATAGTGGATCAAACAGGCAGCAGACCACCAAAGAGTGATGATGACCTTTTCTTTGGTGAGGTTTGGCTTTGTGAAGTGCTTTGGAGCTTCTCAGTCCAACCACTCAGCTGGTCATCGCTCACTGTCATATAAAATCCACTTTTCATCACACATCACAATCTGATTGAGAAATGGCTTGTTGTTGTTGAATAGAATAAGACAAGATGACACTTCAAAACGATGATTTTTTTGATTTGTGGTCAGCTCATGAGGCACCCACTTACTGAGTTTTTTCACCTGTCCAATTTGCTTCAAATGCCGAATGACCGTAGAATAGTTGACATTGAGTTCTTCTGGAACTTTTTGTATATTAATATTATATAGAAATTCAGTGGATTTTTATGCATTTATCTTGTATACTTAAATTTTGCTGAATTTCTAAGGCTTCTATGGCAGATCCCTTGGAATTTTCTGCATAGACAATCATGTTGTCTGCAAATAGGGACAGTTCTATTTCCTCTTTTCATGTCTGTATACCTTTTATTTCCCCCCCCCTTTTTTTTTGTCTTATTGCACTGGCTAGAATTTCCAGCACCATGATAAATAAGAGTGGTTTAGAGTAGATATCCTTGCCTTGTTCCTGATCTTAGGATGAAACCATCTAGTTTCTTAGCATTAAGTATGATGTCAGCTGAGGGGTTTTTGTAGATTTCTTTATCAGGTTGAGGAAGTTCGTCTATATTTTTACTTTTTCTGAGATTTTTTTTTCTTATGAATAGTGTTGGATTTTATCAAATTCTTTTTCTGCATCTATTGATATAATTACGTGATTTTTCTTCTTTAGCTTGTTTGTACGGACGATGTTTGACTGCTGCAGAGTAGTTGTCTAAAAGTTTTCTGTCTTACTAGGCTGTCTGTTTCCTAATCTTTTAGATAGAGAGTGCAGTCTTTTCTAACGGATTTTTTGTGTTTGTGCCCATTGTAGTTTTGGGGATGCCAGTTTACTCAGATTTAAGCCTTTTTTCTTTTGCTGAAAGAACTTTTAACATGCATTTTGACTAAACAAACTCTCTTTACTAATAAAATGAACATCTCTACCCTCTTCCAAATCAAAACAAGAACTTCAAAATGCTTTAACTCCACCGAAACCCCACACCTCTGCCTTTGTACTTGTTACTGTTGTCCAGTATTATACTTTCCCCTTATCCAAATCATATATTGTTAATATTGTTTCATAGAGCCAATGCTTGTTTGACTTTGACCATGTATTTTCTGATTTCCTTCCCAGTCATGGGTTCCTTTTTCTTCTTTCTTCAGTTTGTTGTTGAGTTGCCAATTTGTGTCCAACTGTTTGTGACCCCATGGACTATAACCCTCCAGACTGCTGTGTCCATAGGATTTTCCAGGCAAGAATGCTGAAATGGGTTGCCATTTCCTTCTCTAGGGGATCCTCCCAACCCAGGGATTGAACCCATATCTCCTACATTCACAGGCAGTTTCTTAAGTTTGTTCATTAGAATTTCCTTTGGTGAAGGTCTTTTGGTAAAACTTCTAATTTTTTTTAATTTAAAAATTTTCGTTATTTTAGCCACACTAGGTCTTTGTTGCAATGTGTGGACTCTTTATTGTGGTGCACAGGCTTTCTCTAGTTTCAGTGCTCTGGGTTCCCTTGTTGTGGAGCACAGGCTCTAGAGTACATGGGCTCAGTAGTTGCAGTGCATGGGCTTCTTTAGTTGTGGCAACAGGCTTAGTTGCCCCACAGCATGTGGGATCTTAGTTTCCTGACCAGGGATCAAACCTGTGTCCCCTGCATTGGAAGGTAGATTCTTAATCACTGGACCACCAGGGAAGTCCCTCTAATTTTCATTTGTCTGAAAATGTTTTTATTTTGTTGTATATAGTTTTTGACAGCTAGTTATGCTGGTTACATAATTCCAGGTTGACAATTATTTTCTCTCAGCACTTTGAAAATATTTTATTTTTTCTGGCTTTTATTGTTGCTTTTGAGATGCCTGCTGTCAGTTTTTGTTTATATATATATAATAATCTATCTTTTCTCTCTGGCTGCTTTATGTTTTTTTGTTTTTGATATTTGACAGGAATATATTTAGATTTGTGTGAGGTAATAAAAAAATATGTATTGATTTCTGTCTCAGTTCCTGGCACAGAGCTCCTGAATCCCTTGTAATTTCCTAAGTGATAAGAATACTGGGAGTACCTTTTGTTCTAATTCTGTCTTTGACCCCATCCCTGACACAGGGCTCCTAAAACCCTGGTAAATTCTTAAGTGATCAGAGCAAGGAGGAGCATCTTTTGTTCTGCTGAGGTGATTCTGGGTGGGTTCTTGCATGGCTTCTGCATGGGAGTGATCTCCAGAAAGACCAAGCCATAATAAAAATCTTGAGATTTTCAGCTCCCTCCATATTCTCCAGAGAGGGAAGAGGGGCTGGCAATGGAGTTAATGATGGATCTGCCCCCAAAATTTATGGAAGCCTCCATAAAATCTCAATAGTAAAGGGTTCAGAGAGCTCCAGGGTTGGTAAAACACATCCATACTGGGAGGCTGACATATCCCAGCTCCACAGGAACAGATGTTCCTCATTTAGGACCCTCCCAGACCTTGCCCTATGTATCTCTTTTGTCTGGCTATTCATCTGTAGCCTTTATATCCTTTAATAAACTGGTAAATATAAGTGTTACCCTGAGTCTGTGAATTGTTATAGCAAATTAAACAAGCCTAAGGAGGAGAGTTGTAGGAACCTTTGATTTGCATCAATAACTAAATTGGATGGAAGTTGTGGGTAACCTGGAGACTTACTACTTATAATTGGCACCTGAAGTGGGGTAGGAACAGTCTTGTGGGACTGAGCCCTTAACTTATGGAACCTGACACTATCTCCAGGTAGATAGTATCAGAATCGAGTTTAAAATTATAGGATACACAGCTGGTGTTACAGAGAATTGCTTGACATCACATTTGGTGATTGGAGTATCAGGAGTGAAGTGTTCTTTGTGAGTAGGGTGTCTATGTAAAGGAAAGGAGAAACAGGAGGGAAGAAAGAGGTTTTTCCCAACATGGGAGGTAGACTTAACTGAGGTTCAAAACTAAAAAATCTTGAGTTTTCCTTTACAGTTTGGAATTTCTTTTTTTTTTAATCCTGTTTATGGTTTATGCTTTTAGAATTTGAGGCTTTATAACTTCCATAATTTCTGAAAATTTGTCTGCTCATAGAAGGCGGCCACCACGAGCGGCGCACTAAGGTGCAGGCGGCGGCTGCGAGGAGCCACCCCACATCTGAGGCCAGCGGCGGTGGCCAGGGGGAGTCACCCCGCGCCTGAGGCCAGAAGTGGCACCCGAGGCCAGAGGCAGCACCTGAGGCCAGGGGTGGCGGCTGAGAGGAGCAATCCAACATCCAAGGAGCTGTGGCTGCGTGGGCGAAGGAGGGCCTAGAAGAGATATCCCACATTGAAGGTCAGGAAGGGCGGTGGTGTGGAGATATCTCTCATCCAAGGTAAGGAGCAGTGGCTGCACTTTGCTGGAGTAGCCGTGAAGATATACCCCACGCCCAAGGTAAGAGAAACCCAAGTAAGATGGTAAGTGTTGCAAGAGGGAATCAGAGGG
>SJXQ01006692.1:0-124161 GCA_006408695.1 Aepyceros melampus | reverse complement strand
AGTACTTTGGCCACCTCATGCGAAGAGTTGACTCATTGGAAAAGACCCTGATGCTGGGAGGGATTGGGGGCAGGAGGAGAAGCGGACGACAGAGGATGAGATGGCTGGATGTCATCACAGACTCGATGGACGTGAGTCTGAGTGGACTCCGGGAGTTGGTGATGGACAGAGAGGCCTGACGTGCTGCTATTCATGGGGTCGCAGGGAGTCGGACACGACTGAGCGACTGAACTGAACTGAACTGAATCATAATAAAACATGGCATATTAGTGAAGCATGCACATTGGACCCAAACTCACAGTAAAGCACTGAATGTGTGTTTATTTTAGCTTCACTGCTTGCTGGTTCTGTGGCCTTGTGAAAAGTCACTTAACCTCTCTATGCTACGGTTTCATTATCTATTAAATAAGATAACAGTCACTTCTCAAGTGGCTCAGTGGTAAGGAATCCACCTGCCAATGCAGGAAAAGCAGGATGTTTTGACCCCTAGGTTGGGGAGATCCCCTGGAGTAAGAAAGGAACCCACTCCAGTATCCTTGCCTGGGAAATCCTATGCACAGAGGACCCTGACGGGCTATAGTCTATGGGGTTGCAGAAGAGTTGGACACAACTGAGCAACTAAGTACACACACACTCAGAGTAACAATGAGACTATAAATCATGGGATTGTTACAAGACTTGAAAGAATCAATTTACTTCATGTGCATAAAACAGAACAGTAACTGGCACATAGTGAGCACTCTGTAAGTATTTGTTCATTAAAACTCCAGGTTTCCTCTCTCCAGAAGCTCTCTATCCTTTGTTTAGACCGATAACCCAGCGCACTGGGGTAACACTACTCTAGCCATCCTAATTACTGTTGATTTGAGGGCACAAACTTGTCTAGATCACTGGCGAGTCCACCCACCCTATGCCAAGTACCAATCCTGGTTTGATCACCCAGTATTTGCCGAATGGGTGAGTGAATGGACCCCAAAATTAAAGTCAGAGAAAAAGCAGTATGAGAAGCAAATATTTGAATGGTACCTTAAATGATGAGAAAGAAGAGCAGCATTTCTTTCTTTAATATTTCTTTATTTGGCTGTGTCTGGTCTTAGTTGTTGCATGTGGAATCTAGCTCCCAGACCAGAGATCGAACCTGGGCTCCCTGCATTGAGAGTGCAGAGTCTTGGCCACTGGACCCCCAAAGAAGTCCCTCAGCCATTTTTCATGTAGAGAAGTGACAAGAGCGTCTAGACGGTCAAAGCAGCAGGAGCAAAAGCTCTGGCTTTCTTTGTCTCTCCATATCACCTACTCTTCTCCCTTTCTCTATCCGAGGGATTTGAGAATTGGACCTGGGTGTGCCTCAGAATCTTCAGCTCCTTATGGATTGTATAGCTTTGTCTGGATGGAACCAGGTGCCACCGAAGATGCCCAGAGCTGTCAGTTGTTCTTTCTGTTAACACTCGTTCATTCAGAGGAAGCTGGCTGATTTCAGAAATCCCGCAGGGAGTAAAGTGCTGAATGTGTATTTACTTAGCCCATCTATTCAAAGCAAGATTTGATTACATTTGACTGTTAGTGTAATCTATATTTTCCTTGAGTTTGATCCTCCTCCATGAGGGACTAAAATAGTTTCATAGTTACATTCAGTTAAATTAAATTATTTTCTTTAGAAAAACGTAGATGTTTATTAATAATCTGGTGGGTCAAATGGCAGAGATATCTGATTGTTTACCAGTATCTAATATCTACTCTCTCCTTCTTCTATGGCAATAACTTTTTTTTTTTTCCTGGCCGGCACCATGGGGCTTTGGGATCGTAGTTCCCCACTGTGCCCGCTGCAGAGGAAGCACTGTCTTAACCACTGGGCTACCAGGGAAATCCATAGCATTCTTTATTTTTTGGCCCTAACATTCTTGAATTTTAGCTAGGCACATGAATACTGAGGATGAAGACTATATTTCCCAGCTTCTCATGCATCCACAGGTGACCAAATGACTAAAGAGACATAATATGTTCCATTTCCCCAAAAAGTGACATTTTATTCTCCTTTTTAAAAATATCTTCTCCTCATGATGGACTGTAGATGTAACGGCTGGAGTTAACACAGTTATATGAACTTTGTGAGGTGACTGGGAGTGGAAGAAAATGTTTAGGAAAGCAAGTTGAAGAAGTCTGGCTTTGATACTCCATAGAGTACGGTATTGAAGTGCCTGCCTTTAAACTCTTCTATGAGAGTGAAATAGAGTTCTGCTTGTTTAAGCTACTGTTCTGTTTGAGTTTGATGTGGTTTTGTTTCTTGCAGCCACACCTAATCCTAACTTAAATAGCTTTCTCTAGCTACCCATCCTGACATATCCTTTGCCCCTTCCACGTCATTTATTACTACTCAGAGAATAAAAACTAGGATTTCCCAAGCAAATAAGATTAGCAATAACGATAATAATTAGAAGGATAAGTACATTGCAAAAACTTTACTTCTTCCTTCCCCATCCAAAAATATCACCTTGTGAATTTCATGGCCACTTTAATTATTTTTGGAATGTCTCATTTGCATTCTACGAATGTAGACGATAGAGCAGTCTGTGAGTGGGAGGGGAAGTAAAGGATAAAATATGTGGAAAAGGAGCAGAAACATTACTGAAGAAATTTAAGCAGAGGAATACAGACACCAACAGTGTATAAATTTAAGATACAGCCATAATGCAATGCTATGCAGTGATTAAAGATTGTGTCATAGAGTAATATTTATTGTTTTGGGGAAATGCACAGGATATTTTGTCAAGTAGGAGTTGGTGATGGACAAGGAGGCCTGGCGTACTGCGATTCATGGGGTCGCAAAGAGTCGGACACGACTGCGCGACTGAACTGAACTGAACTGAAAGGAAAAAGATTTCAGAATAATAAATAAATATATATTTATATGGACTTAGGAAAAAAAGACATGAAGTACAGACACCAAAATGTTAACAGTATTTATCTCTGGCTAATAAGATTATAGATGATTTTAATTTTCTTTCATTTTGTTTATTTGTATTTTATAATTTTCCATGATCAGCGCTGATAATTTATATACATCTTAAGTTATCTAAAAAGCAGTTCTTGGGTGTTTGCAGGAATAAATCTCCACACTTGCGTGAGTCAGAGTGATGTCAAGCTATGCTGTGAAGACAGAAAAACCCCTAAAATTTCAGTGCCTTAACACATGAATGGTGTATTTCTTATTCATCTAAAAGCCAGTGTGGGTCATTGGGGACCCACTGTCATCAGCTCTGGCTCAGGGAGCCATCTCAGCACGCAGCTCTCACAGTCAATGCAGGGGAACAGAGAGGTCGAAATGACATTTCCTTGTCTAGTTTCTAGTTTACTGGCCAGAGTGTGCACATAGCCCTCAGCTACCTGCAAGGGAGGCTGGGAAACAGGGGGAGCATATGGGGCTTCTCATGAGCACAGTCTCTGCCGCATACACATATGGTGATTACATTTCCTCATCCAAAACCCCCAGTTTACCGCATGACAAGTAAACAATAGGCTTTAAACCTGATTTTTAAAAATACACACACAGGGACATCCCTGGAAGTCCAGTGGTTAAGAATCCACACTTCCACTCTGGGGAGAAGAGGGGGTGGGTGGTTGGGCTGTCTAGTCAATGCAGGGGAACAGAGAGGTCGAAATGACATTTCCTTGTCTAGTTTCTAGTTTACTGGCCAGAGTGTGCACATAGCCCTCAGCTACCTGCAAGGGAGGCTGGGAAACAGGGGGAGCATATGGGGCTTCTCATGAGCACAGTCTCTGCCGCATACACATATGGTGATTACATTTCCTCATCCAAAACCCCCAGTTTACCGCATGACAAGTAAACAATAGGCTTTAAACCTGATTTTTAAAAATACACACACAGGGACATCCCTGGAAGTCCAGTGGTTAAGAATCCACACTTCCACTGTGGGGAGAAGAGGGGGTGGGTGGTTGGGAGTGGGTGGGGAGAAGGGGTGGGGGAGGCGGGGTGGCTTTGACTCCACTTGCTACACTGTGTGGCCAAAATAAATAAATAAATAAAAATTTAGAAACAGACACACAACAGAATATATGGTTGCAGGCTTGCTACAGAGTTTTTAATGATCAACAATGGCCTTGGCTGTGAGGAAGAGGAGGAAACTGGGAAAAGATGAGGCCAAGATTATAGGTGTCCTCTTCCCTCTCCTGTGCTCTTTAGTGCACCAAGTTAAGTCTCAGCTGGAGCCACAGTGGAGGGAGGAAAGACAGGACTGAGACAGGACATGGCTGCCAGGAAAAAGAATGAGGATTTCTGAGGGAGTAGGAGGTAGAACGTGGACTTATTCCCCAAGATCAGGGAAATACCAGGCAGACGCATGAGCTGGCTAGAAATCGGGGAGGAGAGCTGGTCCAAAAAGGACGGAAAAAGTTAGGAAGACCACCAGTCTTCCCTTCCACTTAGGAAGGGCTAGACAGTGCCAAAGGTGGGAATTCACGTCAGAATAAAAAGCCAAGAATGTGGAGTGCGGTTGGAAATGAGACTGGAACAACTCGCTTCAAATGTGCACACCGTTTGGGTCTTGCTCTCAAGGCAGACTGTGATTTGTCATCAGTTTTATTTAAAGGGTAAGACATGGGAAGGTCCCCTGGAGAAGGGCATGGCAACCCACTCCAGTATTCTTGCCTGGAGAATCCCATGGACAGAGAAGCCTGGCAGGCTACAGTCCATGGGCTTGCACAGAGTTAGACACGACTGAAGCAACTTAGCACAGGTAAGACAGATAACAGAAACCAACTCAGCAGCACCATGGCCCACAAAAAGAGCCCACAGTCTAAACAAGGGGCCAGGGCTCCGTGGAAAACTGAAGGCTGGATCAGGCATCATTCCAGACATACACTGTGGAGGGAGTGGGGATACATGGTTGACCTCAGGAAGGCAGCAGTGACTGCCAGTGACCTCAGTGGCTGGACCAGGATCTCGGCAAGTGGCTGGGGATGGTGAGAGTTTGCAACCCCATGGACTGTATAGCCCATCAGGCTGCTCTGTCCATGGGATTCCCTAGGCAGGAATACTAGAGTGGGTTGCCGGTTCCTTCTTCAGGGGATCTTCCTGACCCAAGGATTGACCCCACATCTCTTTTGTCTTCTGGTAGGTGGGTTCTTCACCACTAGTGCCACCTGGGAAGCCCTCATCTATGACTCAAAATGTTTCCTTTGAGACTGTAAAGAAACACATTCACATTTTAGAAGCCACTTTGCAGATATGATAGGATGTCTACCAAAGCAAGTCAGACTGGGTCTTCAAGCCTTTATCAGCAAATGTTTTATCAATCATGCCTTATCTGTTAACACCTCTGTAGGAATTAATTAGCTGAGTGTCAGCTGAAAGTAAGAACTGTCAGAAGTAGAGGAGGAAGTAGTTGGACAAAGGTCTTTTGTAGCGACAAGCATGTCTCCATGTGCTTATTACGATCTCGCTTGCCTTGGTCCTGAATATGCCACTGAAAGTAGTTCCCTCCCAAACCAGGGGGACCATCAAATGAAGATGCTTAAATATTAAATGATATTAACTCATTCTCATTGTAATTCCTTGATGTCCCAAATTACCCATTTCAGAATATGTCTGATCTAGAAAGGTATCCTAAAAATCAAAGTATGAGAATTCCTTGGTGATCCAGTGGTTAGGACTTACTGCCAAGAGCCGGGATTTGATCCCTGGTTGGGGAATGGGAATCCCAGAGGCCATGAGGCTTGACTATAAATAAATAAAAATCAAGGTATGCCAGTTGACATTTATTAAATGTCTCTATCCTCAGAGACTAGGCGTTGGGGGATGACTGGTGGCGCAGTCAGTAAAGAATCTGCCTGCAGTGCAAGAGACCCAGGTTCAATCCCTGGGTCAGGAAGATCCCCTAGAGAAGGGCATGGCAACCCACTCCAGTATTCTTGTCTGGGGAATCCTATGGACAAAGGTGCCTGGTGGGCTGCAGTCCATGGGGTCACAAGAGTCGGACATGACTTAGTGACCAAATAACCACCATATATAATTCCTAAAGAGTTTACATGCTAGGATTCAGATTCAGCTATTATTTACCAAGCTCCAATGATATGTCAAGCATACATCATCTCATTTAATCTTACAAAATACCAATATAATAATAACATAAGTGTTATTATCCCATTTTATTTATTTGGCTGCACCAGGTTTTAGTTGCAGCACGAGGCATCGTCAATCTTCATTGTGGTATTCGAATTCTTAGTTGAAGCATCTAATTCCCTGACCAGGGATCAAACCCAGGCCCCCTGCATTAGGAGCACATAGTCCTAGCCACTGGACCACAGGGAAGCCCCTATCCCAGTATTTATTCCCAGGGCATTCAAGTCCATGCCCAGCACTGTCTCTAATATGTGACAGGGGGAAAGTAAATATAGTTAGTACAGAGAAGCTCGAAGAGCTGAAATATGTAAGCACACTCATGAGTCACTAACACAGTTTGAGACAGTGTAATTAAGTGTCACATATTTGGGAAGATGAGTGACAAGGATAAAAGCTGGAAGAGAGGACTGCACTGAAGATGAGGAAGGCTGAGGCAAGGTGGGGCTCCTCTGAGGTTTCCCGGATGAGGTGAGGGTGGGTCGATTATCCTGAGGGAGAGGTGGTGGGGGCGGAACGGCCTGCTGTTTGAAATAACAGAGACTGTGAGTCAGTCCGCGACATCCTTTTAGCGTGTGGTTATGGGCGGTTGCTCCCAGCCCATGGATGCAGGTAACCAAGGAACTCCCCCGCAGCTCGAGGTAAACTGTACCAGCACTAGCCTTCAGCACAGAAGCTGGTGTGCTAACTCCAGCCTAGAAAGGCAGACAGCAGGGGCTTCACTTGGGGGAGCTGGGGACACATGGAAAGGAGGGTGAAAAAAGCTCTGAGCTATTTTCAGTTCTGCATCTCTGTGCAGAGCGAACTTAAAGCACGTGCATGCCTGGGAATCCATCAGATGGAAATATATGCATGCATACAGCCTGATCGCTAACATCCTCACCGGAAGATGCCTTCTACAAGCTAACCTGCGGTGACGTCATTCCCTATCTACTGTCATGGACTGATTCTCTGCTGAGCATCGTCCCAAGGCCTATGCTGAAGGTATGTACAGGAAAATAGCCAACCACTGAGGAATCAGCAACTTTTGACAACAGGGAAAAAGGAAAGCTTCTCAATTTCCCAAATTTTTAACAAGTGCCAAGTATAAACTCAGCTTGGTTGGAAATATAAGCACCATGGAATTCTGTAGAACCTTAAACGAAGCCACAATTTTCCCCTGAGCTTGCAGTGGAAACTCTACACCCTCATAACACCTCACAGCCTTCTCACCAATAAAATTTGTTGGCAGAGCATGACATCATCAGAGAAAGCTCTGATTGGTTGAGTTCTATCCTTAAGGAAAGACCCATTTCTGGCAGCGAAAGAAAACTTTTCCAAAAGCCTTTAGGGGCATCAGACACCATATTTAGCTTCCTCCTTTTAGCGCAAAACTTTAGTACAATAACCAGCACGTTTCCTTTGGGAAGCTGCTTCTGCCGGAACTTATGGTAAAAACCCTGAAGGCGCTTCTGCCTGAGTGTCTTGGTGCTGGCCTCTGGGCTGGTGGTACCTCCGCTAGTAGTGGGAAACTGCAAAAAGGTTTAATGAGGACCCTCACTACCCCTTCTGTCACGAGCTTCCTGATTAGACATGGCAAGGAGGCCAAGTGCCTCTGCCAAGGAATGTCATAACAGAGGCTACTATGAAACCAAATAGGAGGAGCCCAGGGAGCCCAGAAAAGTCAAGTCAGAAATGTTCATTAATGCCTCGTATGCAATGCACTAGGTTAGGCAGGCGGGCCTTTGCCTTCAAGGAAGCCAGGAACTTGTATCCAGGCTGCCTTTCTCATAAGAGATGTAAAGATAAAGCTGACACAGAACAAGTGCTACACATTTCCTGAAAGAAATCATTAAGGGTTTTTCTGAATGGTCTTTGGCTGGGAAATAAGTCAAAGGAGGTACAAAGTGAAAGTATTAGTCACTCAGTCGAGTCCGACTCTTTATGACCCCATGGGTGGTAGCCCACCAAGCTCCTCTGTCCATGGAATTCTCCAGACAAGAATACTGCAGTGGGTTGCCATGCCCTCCTCCAGGGGATCTTCCCGATCCAGGGATCGAACCCAGGTCTTCTGCATTGCAGGCCATCTTTACCATCTGCTCTTTACCATCTGAGCCACCAGGGAAGCCCCCAAAGGCAGTATAACACCACTGTTTTGATCACACACACCCCAGCTAGTCTTGCTGCCCCCCCCCCAGTTTTATTCTGCCCTGTTAGTTTCCTCTCAGGTGAAAGTAGCACCTTAAGAAAAGGCAGTTAAGTTAGAATCCTGCAGCACCCCAGCTACCCCTGCTTTCTCTCTCCCTCCCTCCGTCCCTTCCTTCCTTCCTTCCTCTCTGCCTCACTCTTCTTACAAAACAAACAGATCTCTTTGGTTCTCCCTTAGAGAACATCTCTCTTTCCTCCAGATGAACTTCCACCTGACTGACTGGGGTCCTGAAAGCTTTTGCTCCAGGACATCCTTGTGACCAGTCCTGAATTCAAATATCCTTAGGGTGGAGCAGAGGCGGAGGTCGGGGCAGAGAGGTAAAACCAGTTTCCCAGAAACCAAACAATCCCTACTCAGATCTGGAGGCGTATTTACTGCAGATCAGTTTCCAGGTAACCACAGCTCCCTCGTCCAGGGGGCCTTGAATCCAGGTAGTAGTTTCCTGCCACACAAGGAGATGGAGAAGGAGGCCATGCATCCTCCCCCAGGAAGCAGGAGATGGATTACATCACTGCTTGTAAAATGAGGGTAAAGTGTGGATTTCAATATGGTTAAATCTTTCGTCTTCACAGTTTGGGTTTCAGACGAGTGAAGATGAGAATAGAAGGGTGCGAGTTTCCTGTGACAGAAAAGGATAGCACTTAGGTGGATGGAGACTGGGAGGGACCACAGGGGAAATGGAGCAGCACGTGAATTCCTGGGCGTGAGAGAGCAGTGGGTGAAAGGCAGACTCAGCCCGAAACATCGAGAGAGGCTGCTCTGTTTCTGGTTCGGTCTCATTTTTTTCAACTGAACAATCCCAGATGACAGCGGGCAGCCAGCCTTGGGTCAGAACGGTCTGTCACTGAGCCTGACTCCCAGCCTTCCTTCGGGGCCAGGATGCTCTGCTTTCGGACTTACTTCCCATCCCCTGACTCCTGCTCCTGCCACCATCAGCTTCCCCAGGACAGATCTCAGCTTGCTCCTGTTAGCTCGGCAACTGGCCCTTTAAGCACGGTCAGCTCAGCAGGCCCTGGCTGGCACAGAAAAGCTTGTGGCAGACAACAGTGTTTATTCTAGGCAATTGTCCCAGACTGGTTACTCCCTGCTAACTCCCCACCTGCTGCTGCAGGCCGCCTCTTTTCCCATGTCTCAATTCATCCTTCCCAAGCCTTGGCTAAGAGGCTCTCCTGGTTCCAGTCCCGCCCAGAAGGACCCAAGCCCCTGAGCTGGGGGAAGGGAATGTCAACCGCAGGTGAGACGTGATTGATGGTTGCGCTCTGGCCGTTCCAGGTAACAATTGCCCTGGGTCAGGGCAGTCTCAGGGCTCCACCCAGCTCCAACCTGCTGGGCCAGGTGTGCCTCAGCCCTCGGGAATGGCACAAGATGAGGCTTCCAAGCAGCACCAGCCTAACACTGGACCTCTAGTGATGGCCCAGAGGGGAGAAGAGATGGAGACATACCACCCTCTAACCAGAGACCCTGGCCGTCTGCTCATCCTTCCTGCCCCAAGACTGTGGAGTGTCTTGCCCTGGAGAAGGCACCTGTCAATGCGGGTCACCAACTTCAGCTCTGGAAGCCAGGCTGCGGTCTGCAGACAGAGCGTGGGCTGTGGTCTCACCCTGCATGGGTCGGCTGTCCCTCTGGGAACATGCCTCTGAGTCCCACCTCTGGGTCCCTGGTCCCCATCCTTCTCTTGCTCCCCAGCCACGGCTCTCCTCCTGTCTCTTTCACCTCATTCAGAGCCCTTCCCTTCCCAGAGGCGGTTGTTTTTTCATCTTTGAGATAAAGGCAGAGTAAGGGCAGAGACAGCCTGGGGTCACAAGGGTGACAACAGCAGAATGGAATGTCTGTCATTAAATGTCTAGAACAGAATGTAGTTTGAGGAGGAGGAGAGAATCTCACTTCAGGTTTCTCTGTAAGTCTGGTTATCTCCAAACCACCCAGCCAAGCGGAGCTTCAGTCCCACAGTAGAGTGGTGATGGGCAAGAGAGGGAAGGCTAGAACTTAGGATATTTTTGCTTTACTTTGACGTCACTTGTGTCTATGTTAGATGGAGCCTTTACCTCTGATCTCACCTCACCTCCTGAGGGTAGTGAGTGTATCCTGGAGGTCCAGAGGCTATCCAGAGCAGTGGAATCAGACCATTTACTGTCTGTGTGACCACAAGCAAGTCACTGAAAGTGTTGGTCTCTCAGACTTGTCCGACTCTTTGCGACCCCATTGACTGGGACCTGCCAGGCTCCTTTGTCTATGGAATTCTCCAGGCAAGAATTCTGGAGTGAGTAGTCATTCCCTTCTCTAGGGGATCTTCCCAACCCAGGGATCAAACCTGGCTCTCCTGCATTACAGGCAGGGCATTGAGCCTCCATGAACTTCATTCTTCATCTGTAAAAGACTAGATTAATAAATAGGGAATTCTCAGTGCAGGGGGAATGAATTTGATCCCTGGTAAGGGAAGATTCCACATGCCACATGGCGAACCCCCCAAAATAAAATTTAAATAAATTTAAAAAAATAAATGGAGTAATAACTTCATTTTATAGGGTTCTGAGGACTACATTGAAGACATGTTAAAACCCTGCCACATCATAGATACTTAGTCAGTTCAGTCACTCAGTCGTGTCCGACTCTGCGACCCCATGGACTTCAGCATGCCAGGCTTCCCTGTCCATCACCAACTCCTGGAGGCTACTCGAACTCATGTCCATCTTGTCAGTGATGCTATCCAATCATCTCATCCTCTGTTGTCCCCTTCTCCCACCTTAAATCTTTCCCAGCATCAGAGTCTTTTCCAATGAGTGGGTTCTTCGCATCGGGTGGCCAAAGTATTGGAGTTTCAGCTTCAGCATCAGTTCTTCCAATGAATATTCAGGACTGATTCCTTTAGGATTGACAGGATGGATCTCCTTGCAGTTCAAGGAACTCTTAAGAGTCTTCTTCAACACCACAGTTCAAAAGCATAATTTCTTTGGCACTCAGTTCAGTTCAGTTCAGTCGCTTAGTCATGTCCGACTCTTGACATGAATCTCAGCACGCCAGGCCTCCCTGTCCATCACCAACTCCCGGAGTTCACTCAGACTCACGCCCATCAAGTCCATGATGTCATCCAGCCATCTCATCCTCTGTCGTCCCCTTCTCCTCCTGCCCCTAATCCCTCACAGCATCAGGGTCTTTTCCAATGAGTCAACTCTTTGCATGAGATGGCCAAAGTACTGGAGCTTCAGTTTTAGCATCATTCCTTCCAAAGAAATCCCAGGGTTGATCTCCCTCAGAATGGACTGGTTGGATCTCTTTGCACTCCAAGGGACTCTCAAGAGTGTTCTCCAACACCACAGTTCAAAAGCATCAATTCTTCGGTGCTCAGCCTTCTTCACAGTCCAACTCTCACATCCATACATGACTACTGGAAAAACCATAGCCTGACTAGACGGACCTTAGTTGGCAAAGTAATGTCTCTGCTTTTGAATATACTATCTAGGTTGGTCATAACTTTTCTTCCAAGGAGTAAGCATCTTTTGATTTCATGGCTGCAGTCACCATCTGCAGTGATTTTGGAGCCCCTCAAAATAAAGTCTGTCACTGTTATTTGCCATGAAGTGATGGGACTGGATGCCATGATCTTAGTTTTCTGAATGTTGACTTTTAAGCCAACTTTTTCACTTTCGTCTTTCACTTTTAACAAGAGGCTCTTTAGTTCTTCTTTGCTTTCTGCCTTTAAGGTGGTGTCATCTGTGTATCTGAGGTTATTGATATTTCTCCCAGCAATGTTGATTCCAACTTGTGCTTCATCCAGGCCAACATTTTGCATGATGTACTCTGCATATAAGTTGAATAAGCAGGGTGATGATAGCTATGTTTATCATTATTATATGAGATACTTAATAAACATAGCTATTACAGTCAGGCTTCTGTTTCCTCAACTGTAAAATAAGGACCATCAAATACCTATGTTGTAGATTAACCAACTTCACATTTATAGAGTTCTTAGAGAGATGCCACACACAAGATTAAACTCTGTCCAGGTGTTAGTAAGTAAACTTTATCCTCCTGTCACTTTCTTCAACACCTGGACATCACCTTGTCCAGGTGAGGACTATGCTAAGTGTTGCAGATACAAGTTCACTGCAGCCACAGGGCTCAGGAGAGATGAGGGAGGAGGCGTTGATTTCACTGGGGAACATGCTTCTATTTTTTTTTTGTTGTTGTTCTGTTTATTCTGATGTTGCTGATTCCTTAGTTTGCATCCTCCTATCAGCCTTCTCCCTGTTCCCCATGCCTGGCACTTCATCTCTCATGAAAGGAGCAGCAGCTGACTCCAGGCTTCCCCTATCAACTGAGAAAGCATGTGAGCATCCATATCTATATCTGAATTTCCTTTTGTGACCTCAAATCGAAAGACCCAGAGCGCCACTATAATGCTGCATCTAATCCTCATTAAGCACGGTTTATTAAATTCGTATGAGGAATTCAAGTGCATATTCCAGGGCACAAAGTCCAGCAAGGAAACAAATCCGACCGAAACAATGTGAAAACAGTCCACGTAGTCACTTGGTTGACTTTCTTTCTCCCCGATTCATGGATTGCCCTGTTCAAGTTTAACTTCTCTGGGGGCTCAGTGGTAAACCGTCTGCCTACCAATGCAGGAGATAGGGGTTTGATCCCTGGCTTGGAAAGATCCCCTGGAGGAGGAAATGGCAACCCACTCCTGTATTCTTGCCTGGGAAATCCCACGGACAGAGGAGCCTGGTAGGCTACAGTCCATGGGATCGTAAAAGCATCAGACACAACTTAGCAATAAAACAAGAGCCACAAAATTCATGTTTAAGATAACATTTATGGTGCCTTTACTATGTAAGACTTCCCTGGTGGCTCAGACGGTAAAGTGCCTGTCTACAGTGTGGGAGACCTGGGTTCAGTCCCTGGGTTGGGAAGTTCCCTGGAGAAGGAAATGGCAACCCACTCCAAGGTCTTGCCTAGAGAGTCCCATGGACAGAGGAGTCTGGAGTCCATGGGATCGCAAAGAGTCGGACACCACCGAGCGACTTCACTTTCACTTTCACTTACTATGTAAGCTGTTCTCATCTCATCCTCAGATCACTTCTAGAATAGCTATTAAGATGTTTATTTCACAGGTGAGGAAACAGAAGATTTACAGAAGTTAAATAACCCATCCCACATCACACCTGGAGAAGGAAATGGCAACCCACTCCAGTATTCTTGCCTGGGCAAGAATCCCACAGGCAGAAGAGCCCGGTGGGCTACAGTCCATGGGTTCGCAGAGTTGGACATGACTGAGTGACTAACACACACACATTAAACACACATCACACACACTACACACACATCACACACACACACATCACACACACACACATCACACAACTAGTCAGTGGCAGAGCTGGTCCTTAAAGCTGCTTCCAGAGATCTTGCTTCCTCTGTTACATCCATAGGCACCAACAAGTTTCATGGAAGTTAGACTTGGCTGTTCTCTTGATTTTGTCTAATCTGATCTTTAAAAGGTGGGACTTCCCTGGAGATCCAGTGGCTAAGACTCTGCACTCCCAATGCAGGGCACCCAGGTCAGGGAACTAGATCCCACATACCACAACTAAGAGTCTGCATGTTGCAGCTAAAGATCCCGTGGGCCACAACTAAGACTCAGTGCCGCCAAATAAATAAATACATATTTTTAAAAAGCAAAATACAATCCATTAGTTGTGTTTGCTGGAGTTTTTGGCAGAGAAACCATGTGCATAACTGTCCTGTAAACAAAGGGTCTTTCACCTCATCCTTCCTTTCCGTTCAGAAAGCATCTTTCCTGCCGGACTCCCTCCCCAAGACCACCCCCTTCCTAGTCTCAGCTGCACAACCCGTCACTGACTCTAAGAGGGTTTTAACAAAAGAACTGGAACAGGACAGGTTTTTAAACCGACTGTCCCTTTCTCTAAATAATTAAAGAAGATGCTATCTGGGAGATCAAGTTGTTATTAGCTCTTCTCGAGTTCGCTGTCACTTGCTTTCACCCGAGGCAGGATTGAAGGCTGGGCTGAATGGCGGACACTGAAACGTGCTCTCATTTGGACAGAGCTGGGGAGCCCATTGTGCAGGCTGCCCATTCACCTCCCATTTTGATTCTTTGCCAGTGGAATAGAGGGTGGGCTTGAATGGCAGGTTACGGTCCTTTGGAAACAAATTCAGAGGAAATGAATGAAGGAAGGAATGAATGAAACGCTTGTTGAACCCTGACAATAGCGGGTGGATTGTGGGTGGCAAGGCTTTCAGAATGCTAGCTCCAGGGCCCCGAGGGTGCAAAGCAACTAGAACACTGGAAAATAAGCCTCAGGAAAACAGTTTCTAAAGTGGGGAGTGGGGACACAGCTCCCATTCAAACATGTCTCTGAAATTTCAGTCTGGGCAGGCAGTTCTCAGCAATTCCTCTTTCTGTGGGAATGGGGGTGGTGTGGTAACAGCCCAGGAGCCCACCCTAACAGCAGGGTGTATCCCAGCAGCCTGTAGGACGATAAGGAGGAAATTGGTTTTCCGGGAGCAATTTCTCCATCAGCAGAGTATCAGCATTTGCATAGAGGAGAGGTTAGGCAGACTCTTGGAAGGGTTCCATCTGCTGCTCAGAGTCCTCATTTGGATGGCCACGGTGTTAAAAGGACATGACAAAATGCACTTTTTAATGTGGGAAGGAATGTTGATCTAGAGATTGCGGGCCTCCAGGCCAAAGGAACTAGCTGGGAATGGATTCACCCTGAGTGCTCGAGCTGGTTCTCTGGTCTCCTTTTCTGCTACTAAATATAAAATGAGGTCATGCAGTGCACGAGGCAAGGGTTAGGGGCAAATTGAAGATTTAATAATACATATTTATAGTGCCTCGCTCATGACAGGGCTTATGCAGATCCTTATTAAATATGTGTCAACTTGACTTGTTTCTTTGATTTACACTAGAATTTAGAAAGCTGGAGAAGTGATTAGCTATATCTTGTCATTTTAACATCTTGTTTCTGGGAGGAAATTAGAAAAAAGAAAACCCCAGAAAGTAGCATCTCCTTTCTGTCGAATGCTACCCTCTGAAGGAAAAGGACTTTTAGATCTCTAGGTTCCTTTCGGCCTTGCTGCCCGGGTCTGGAAGAACTCAAGACCCCAAGTTTTATCTGGCTTTGAATGTTATTTCTCTGGTGTGTGGGGGACAGCCACACCCAATCTGGATTAAGGCAGGCACAGTGGGGTCAAGTCAGTCCACTGGAGGGCAAGCTGCCTGGAACAATGGACCCTTCTTTACTCCCCCACCCACGCCCTGTTGACTCAACCTTCAGAGTTGAGAAAACAGAAAATGTTTCTGCCTACGACCTCCGGCAAGTCACTGAGCCTCTTTGGGCTCCGGTCGCCTCCACTGTGAAATGAGGGGCACTGGATTGGATGGTGTCTAAAAACCACAGCCATACATCCCCCTTTTTCTGGGCCATCACCAATTCTAATAATGTGTTCTCTGCCCCCATAAGGCACTTGGGTTTGCCAAACTAAATGTCCTAGTTTTGGGTTCTGAAAATATGGTCCCTGTTCTCGTAAGATCACTTTCAGCACTGACATTCTATGCCACTAGGAGTCTAAATAGGTAATAACCTTAAGTGACTGTTCTAATTACTGGAGGTGTGACCGTGGGCAAGTCGGTTAACCTCTCTGGGATTCAGGCCCTTGTCTGAAAAATTAGGGACAATAAAATCTTATCTCCAGGCAGGGAGCTGAGCTAGACAGAATCCCTCCCTGCTAAGGATTTATGATTTGAAGACTGGGGCCCATCTGCTTCAGCCAAGGCAGAGTTGTACTCCTGGATGTTTAAATGAGGTCTGTTGCTATTGTTGTTCAGTTGCTAAGTTGTATCTGACTCTTTGTGACCCCATGGACTGCAGCAAGCCAGGCTTCTCTGTCCTTCACTATCTTCCAGAATTTGCTCAAATTCATGTCCATTAAGTCCTTGATGCTATCTAACCATCTCACTCTGTGTAGACTGCTCCCTAAAGGATTGAGTAGAAGGAGTAATGGCGACCCTGAGGACAATGTCCCTTTGCAACCTGGAGAAGGACCGGGAGCACCATCCTTGCTGCTCAATGCAGAAAAAGGAATTCTTTCGATGAAATATTGGTGGCCTCTTCCAGCAGTCCCCAACCTTTTTGGCATCAGGGACTTGTTTTGTGGAAGACAATTTTTCCACAGATGGGAGTTGTGCCGGTGGATGGTTTCAGGATGATTCAAAAGCATTCAGTTCACTTCAGTCCCTCAGTCGTGTCCGACTCTTTGCAACCCCATGAATTGCAGCACGCCAGGCCTCCCTGTCCATCACCAACTCCCGGAGTTCACTCAAACTCATGTCCATCAAGTTGATGATGCCATCCAGCTGTCTCATCCTCTGTCATCCCCTTCTCCTCCTGCCTGCAATCCCTCCCAGCATCAGTCTTTTCCAATGAGTCAACTCTTTGCATGAGGTGGCCAAAGTACTGGAGTTTCAGCTTTAGCATCAGTCCTTCCAATGAACACCCAGGACTGATCTCCTTTAGAATGGACTGGTTGGATCTCCTTGCAGTCCAAGGGACTCTCAAGAGTCTTCTCCAACACCACAGTTCANTTTTCCAATGAGTCAACTCTTTTCATGAGGTGGCCAAAGTACTGGAGTTTCAGCTTTAGCATCAGTCCTTCCAATGAACACCCAGGACTGATCTCCTTTAGAATGGACTGGTTGGATCTCCTTGCAGTCCAAGGGACTCTCAAGAGTCTTCTCCAACACCACAGTTCACAAGCATCAATTCTTCAGGGCTCAGCTTTCTTCACAGTCCAACTCTCACATCCATACATGACCACTGGTAAAACCATAGCCTTGACTAGATGGACCTTAGTCGGCAAAGTAATGTCTCTGTTTTTGAATATGCTATCTAGGTTGGTCATAAATTTTCTTCCAAGGAGTAATAAGCGTCTTTTAATTTCATGACTACAATCACCATCTGCGGTGATTTTGGAGCCCCCCAAAATAAAGTCTGACACTGTTTCCACTGTTTCCCCATCTATTTGCCATGAAGTGATGAGACCAGGTGCCATGATCTTAGTTTTCTGAATGTTGAGCTTTAAGTCAACTTTTTCACTCTCCTCTTTCACTTTCATCAAGAAGCTTTTTAGTTCCTCTTCACTTTCTGCCATAAGGGTGGTGTCATCTGCATATCTGAGGTTATTGATATTTCTCCTGCTCAAAAGCATTGCACTTATTTTATTTGTGTTTTATTTCTAATCTAACGCTACTGCTGATCTGACAGGAGGTACTGGTTCATGGCCCAGAAGCTGAGGACCCTTGTCTTAAGCAGTTTCCTGTGCAACCTTTTTTTGGAAACAGAGGAAAGCCACTCAGGAACTCAGGCCAAAGTCCTGGGAATGTCAAAATATTGCCTCGCCTTCCCTTATTCAAGAAGATTCTAGAGAGAGACTGTTGGGACTTCCCTGGTGGTCCAGTGGTTAAGACTCCACACCTCCAATGCAGGGGGCTTGGGTTCTATCCCTGGTCAGGGAACTAGATCCCACATGTTGCAACTAAGATGCAGCATAGCCAAATAAATAAATTTAGAGAGAGAAAATTGAGGGAATTCAAGTACTTTAAATCCTGGTTCAGTATGAGTTTGGGTGAGCTGAACCAATCACATCATCTCTCTGGGCCCAGTGTCCTCACATGAATAATTAGAATATCAGATTCCATGTGTTCCAAGATCTCCTATTTGAAGGGTCTAAGGACTTATATGGAGGATTTCAGACATCAACGAGGGGACACTTGGAGGCAGAGAAAACTTCTTCCCACTCAAATGCTAAGTAGGCCACCATGTCTCTCGTGGAACTTCTGAGCTATCAATAGAGCAGTTTTTTGTTTTTTGTTTTCTTTTTTGAGTACTTTTATCCATGTCTTCTTCCATCCTCTCTACTTCCTAGCACTGTGTGTGACATATGCCTCCTGGTAATTTCTATTTCTGTTAGAAAGAAAAATAATAAAGGGATGCATTATAAGTACTCATAGTTCACTCACCATTTGGTAAAGAAAAGGATGTCAGCTGTGTGCAGAATAGAATTTCGGTTGAAGAAACGGGAGCCAGGCGGTCCAGCCAGGAGGATGCTCTGGTAACCTCCGAATAAGGCAATAAGCGCTGTCATGTGTTGGTCTCTCAGTTGTGCCTGACTCTTTGCGACCCCATGGACTGTAGCCCGCCCAGCTCCTCTATCCATGGAATTCTACAGGCAAGAGTACTGGAGTGGGATTCGTTTCCTCCTTCAGGGGATCTTCCTGACAGCGATAGAACCCAGGTCTCCTACATTGCAGGCAGATTCTTTACCAGCTGAACCATCCAGGAAGTCCAATAATCACTGAAGGGCCCTCAGTCCAGCCTGACCACTGGGGGTGAGTCTTCCTTCTCCTTCCCCTATTCCTCACCCCAATTTCAACCTCAGTCCCTGCTGAGTCTCCCTCCTGGCTTGTTCTCAAATCTGCCCACTTGTCTGCCTCTTCCCAGCCTCTGCCTGAATTCAGGACCCTGTGAGGACACCCCTAGGAGGGGTCACCTGCAGCAGCTTCTCCCAGGTTCACTGCAGCCAACCTGTCCCCTTCCAGTCTGCCAAAACACAGTCACAGAATATCTTGAGCACAGAGAAGAGTTTAGAGAACAGTATGAAAACTCTCAGGAGAGGCACAATAAGGCTCACTTGGGAAATACCATGAGAGGATCACTTTAGAAACAGTTTCAGCTCTAATCCTGGTTCTAGCACTGTCCAGCTAGGTCACATAGGGCAAACTCCTTGACTGCTCTGTACCTTAGAGTCTTCACTTGTGAAATGGGGGGTGATGAGAGTGGGCACAGGTAGGGCTGTGAGAATGCAATCAATTCATTCATTTGTGGGCTGTGTGTGTTAGCCTGAGCCTCTAACCTTCTTTGATTTTGTCAAACAGCCCAGTTTATTTGGTACCCTTTCTCTGGAGCAGGCCATCATCAGCACACATTAAATGCTGCCACAGACCTTCCCCTATCCTCTGATTACTCTCTGTGGCCCGCCCAGCAAAGTCCAAACTCCTCAGTAGGGCTAACTAGAGCCTTCGGGGTTGGACCTAGTCTCATCCATTTTCTGCAGTGGAACAAGGTCAGGGAGAGAGGGCCCCCAGCTGGGAAGGCTCCCTGAGAGCAGAGACAAGCAGGTGGGTGTAGAGGCAGGCAGCTGTGGCTGCAAGAGAACTTTGGTATGGCAGCTGGGCTTGAGAGGTTCATACTGTGGCTCAGCTGCTGTTAGTCTGGTGACCTGGGGCACGTAACTGAACTTCTCTCTATCTGGGTTTCCCATTTGTCAAGTTTTAAAAGAGGCTGTAGGAGGGGCAAGATTGAATGAGCTAATAGAAGTGAGGTACTGATGAACCTATCTATCTGCAGGGCAACAATAGAGACACAGACATAGAGAACAGAACTGTGGGCACAGAGGGGCAAGCAGAGGCTGGGACGAATTGAGAGAGTAACATTGAAACATATACATTACCATGTGCAAAATAGATAGCCAGTGGAATTTGCTGTATGACACAGGGAGGTCAAATCCAATGCTCTGTCACAACCTAGAGGGGTGGGAACAGGTGGGAGGTGGGAGGGAGGTTCAGGAGGGAAGGGTCATATGTATACCTATGGCTTTGATTCATGTTGATGTGTGGCAGAAAGGAACACAATATTGTAAAGCAATTAAAAACAAATACATTTTTAAAAAAAGAAGTAAAGTGAAAACAGTTCTGTGTACGTAGCCCTCCAGAAATGTTCATTCTTATTTTGGAATAAGACTAAAGGAAAGCTGATGGTTTTGCAGGATCTCAAAGGCAGATGGAGGAGTCAGACTGAGCTTGGTCAGATAAGGCATGGGGAACATGTAGAATAGAATTTGGGATGAAGAATCAGACCCAGGCAGCCCAGCCAGGAGGTGGCTGCTGGGATCAGGGAGTAAGGATGTGGTGACCACGAGGCAGATCTCGACTGAATGACAGATCAGATACGGGAATAAAGGATTGCTTCTGTGATGTTTCAAGGCCGAGTTTCTAGAACTCTAGATCCAGAAAGCACCCCAAGAAAGGACCCATTCATCTAAATTGGAGAAACACCACATATTTCTCTGTTTGGAAAATCATAATGTACATTAACAGAGTAAATCGATCTAAGAACTCTGCAGTAAAAAACAGTTAAAATTTTGATGAATCCAGTACTTCTGAAATAGTTTGATCACAGGACATCCCTCCCCTTCTTCCCCCAGATGAGTAATTCAAAGAAGAGCCTCTGTTCAGCAGGACCCCTCTGGAATCCACTGCCCTGGTAAGACGTGTGAACCGTATAACAGTTCACAGAAGGGAGAACACACACACACACACAAAGCCCAGAATGTTACTGTTTTCCCTTTCACTGTTCGCTGGTGGGCTCACACAGTGGGGAGCCCAGGAGGACAGCTTAAAATTAAATGCATATTTTCCCTTCCGTGCTTGATGTGAAGCTGCTTTTCTCCCCTGCCTCCTACCCACTTCCTTCTCCAGCAGACTTTGCATGCCCTAGAGAAAGCCATCTGGGTATTAATGCTGCAATATTGACTCTTTCAAGACACCTCCTTTTGGCATCCGTTCTGGTTGGTGGTGTTTTACTTCAGCCTCTCTGTGTTAGAAAATCATCTGACTTCTCTAAGTGGTTTCTTTGGGGGTAGTATTATTAGTACAATTTTTCTTTTTCTCCAGAATCAAGGCTATTTCCTCCCCCTCCAGGACTTCTTGGCATTTCCGTGAGGTGTATTATTCTGTTGTGCCTGAAATAGGTGGCATCCTGTTTGCACGACAGATAGTAAAATAAAATCCCCGCTCAGGATCACTAAGGAGCCTTAGGGTCACTTCTGCAGAAGGAATTTCATCTGTCCTTGGTTGGCATCTTGACCCAGGAGACGTGTCTGGACTGGAAAGGGAAATGGGACCGGCAGAGGTGATGTTGACTTGGCAGGTTCAGGTTTGCACTGTGATGTGAGTAAATGCAGGTAAGGAGCGCCAGAGGCCACAAGACTGTGTTAACCACTGACATTCAGAAACTGAGAATGAACAGCTGAGGCTGGTCCCACTTCCTAAATCTGGGCGAGAAACTCTCATGCATAAAGAGACTCCTCCTGAAAATCTTCCTCATCCTTCAGACCTGTCTGTTTTCTTATCCCTCCCTAGCAGCATGGTGTCATCAACATATTAGTACCACATCTTTATCCATTCTTCCATTGATAAATATTTAGGTTGCTTCCATATCCTGGCTGCTGTAAATTGTGGTGCAGTGACCTTTGCAGCTCATGTAACTTTGTACAGTATGATTTTCTCTGGGTATATGCCTAGGAGTCGGATTGCTGGGTCATATGGCAGTTCTATTTTTAGTTCTTTAAGGAGCCTCCATACTATTCTCCATAATGGTTGCACCAAATTATATTCCCACCAACAGGGTAGGTGGGTTCCTTTTTCTCCTACCCTCTCTAGCATTTACTGTTTGTAGGCTTTTTGATGATGACCATTCTAACTTGTGTGAGATGATACTTCATTATAGTTTTGATTTGCATTTCTCTAATAATTAGTGGTGTTGAGCAGTTTTTCATGTGCTTTTTGACCATCTGTATATCTTCTTTGGAGAAATGTCTAGTAAGGTCTTCTGCCCAATTTTGATTTTTTTTTTTTTTTTTGCTTTGATTAACATGAGCCATTTGTGTATTTTGGAGATTAACCCCATGTTGCAAATATTTTCTCCCATTCTGTGCATAGTCTTTTCATTTTGTTTATGGTTTCTTTTGCTGTACAAAAGCTTTTAAGTTTAACTAAGTCCCATTTGTTTATTTTTGTTTTTATTTTCTTTATTCCAGGAGGTGGATCCAAAAAAGATATTGCTAGTGATTTATGTCAGAGTGTTCTGCTTGAGAGTTTTTAGTATCTAGCCTTACATTTAAATCTTTAATCAATTTTTAATTTATTTTCATATATGGTGTTAGAGCATGTTCTAATTTCATTTTTTACATGTAGCTGTTGAATTTTCTCAGCACCACTGATTAAAGAGACTGTCTTTTCTCCATTGTATGTTCTTGCCTCCTTTGTTGTAGATTAATTGACCATAGGGGTGTGTGTTTATTTCAGGACTTTCTATTGATCTTGATTTCTGACACCTAAAACTTTGTCAGGTTTAATTAAGTTTGATCTAAAGTAATGTAAAATAGGTTTCACATCATTACCATTGCTTTGTATCTTCCCTAAATTTTTAAACATTCTGGCATTTTATATATCTGTAATTAGCTGTAAAGATAAAAGCACATTTGTTTCAGTTGGCCATTTATGGATTTGGTTAGAAAATTATTTGCTTTTGTGTGTGCATGTATAAAGAACAGAAAGCTGATTAGTTTTGCTAGATTCTCTTTATTAAAAAACACATCTAATCTAGTCTTTTAGTCATTTAAATAGTTACAGTGGAGCTAGTTCCAAAGAGGTTGAAATCAATAGGAATAACTTGGTATTTTAGGTGCCTCAAAACTCTGCCTTCCATTTATTCTTAGAGCTCAAGTGGTTGAATGATGCCATTTGTGGGAGACCATCATGATTGACCAGTGGTCACCAGTTCTCCCCAGGACCCCAAACTCTCCAGCTCCTGTTGTAGCTCTGCTTTGTGTTGACATGGAATATCTTTCCTAGTGAGCTGTGTGGAGGCTTCACTTTGGGGGTTGCTGCTGCTGCTCCTAAGTCGCTTCAGTCATGTCCGACTCTGTGCGACCCCATAGACGGCAGCCCACCAGGCTCCCCCGTCCCTGGGATTCTCCAGGCAAGAACACTGGAGTGGGTTGCCATTTCCTTCTCCAATGCATGAAAGTGAAAAGTGAAAGTGAAGTTGCTCAGTCGTGTCCGACTCTTAGCGACCCCATGGACTGCAGCCAACCAGGCTCCTCCATCCATGGGATTTTCTTTCCTAGTGAGCTGTGTGGAGGCTTCACTTTGGGGGTTGCTGCTGCTGCTCCTAAGTCGCTTCAGTCATGTCCGACTCTGTGCGACCCCATAGACGGCAGCCCACCAGGCTCCCCCGTCCCTGGGATTCTCCAGGCAAGAACACTGGAGTGGGTTGCCATTTCCTTCTCCAATGCATGAAAGTGAAAAGTGAAAGTGAAGTTGCTCAGTCGTTCCGACTCTTAGCGACCCCATGGACTGCAGCCAACCAGGCTCCTCCATCCATGGGATTTTCCAGGCAAGAGTACTGGAGTGGGGTGCCATTGCCTTCTCCACTTTGAGGGTTAGTCATCATTTATGATTATTATCATGCATGATCACTATAATTTGGATCGGTCCATTTGTAGAGCCCTGACAGTGTTAGGAATTTTCTCAAGCAAGAAAGTCTTTCTTTGCAAGTTTAGGTTAGTTCTTGGTGTGCTAGAATGAGACCGTGACTGGCATAAAGTTGAATTTGCCTCTGCCTCTCATTTACATCCTCAACAACCTTGGACAGATCATCAATGCTCTCAGTCTTTGTATTTCCTTCCTTAACTGAATGCTATGTTGGCTCCCTGTGATATTCCAAAATTTAAACACATAAGTAACCTATCTTCAGAAGCAAAAAATTGCATTTTGCTGTGTCCTAAAAACATTACTTTTCTCACCAAGATTTTTTTTTGTTATTTTATCTTACTAACTTCCTAATTAATAAGACATTACACCAGGTATTAATGTTATATATAACGTGTCAGCATAAGTTATTTTATTTCACATAACCTAGGAGTTCTTTTCAGATATAGTGTCTGCACCTCCTGCATCGACTCTCACATTTCACCATGAGAAGAAGCATCTGTGGACGAGAATGTCCCTTACAGAAATCTTGGGTCACAATGATAGAAAGATGAGGCAGGATTCATGCAGTGTCTTTCAAGTTGCTTGATTTCCTTAAAAAATTTTAAATGACAAGTTTAAAGGATTGGAGAAGAATCTTGCTTAGCATATTGTCTACTGAAAAAAATAACCACAACACGAGAGTTATGAGTTAACTTTTATTTGGGGCAAAATGAAGACTATAGTCCCAGAGACAGCATTTCAGATAGCTCTGAGGAACTGCTCCAAAGAGGCAGGGTGGCAGGTCAGCATGTATGTGATTTTGGTAAAGGGGAGGTGCATGCAATCAGGCACACACCTCTTTTCAGAAGGTTGCTGCTAGTATGAGGAGCAGATGTCGCCATGAAGGATGGTAGTGCTTTTCTAGATATGAGGAGATGCAAGAATTGGGCTCAAAATTTTCTTCTGAAAGTATCTAACTATCTGAAGACCTGTTCTGACAGTTTTTTTTCCAGAGCACAGAGTGCCTCATTCCTGATCTCTGCCCTGAACTCAGTTCAGGGGATGTTGAAGATCAGCTGCATGAGCTCATGATTTAATTCTTGTGTAGGGAGATGGTAAGTGCCAATTTGTAGTTGGCAAAATGATGTGATTTCTGGTGATTTCTTCACTCCCTCCCGCAAAGAGAAGTGTCCAGGTTGGACCAGGAAGTTGGTGCTCTGGCTGTCCACATCTGATTCTAACCCAGGTAGTGGACTTTGTTTCAAGGGAAACCAGGAATTTGTCCTTTTGATTACACTCTCCATTGTCTTATCCACTAGGGACAAGTCATCACCACTGTAGTTAGAGTTGTTCATTTTTATTTTGCCCATTTGGCCAGAGATGGCCTTTCTCACTATCAGTAAAGGTGATCAACCACCCCAATCCCATTGCAAAGTCCATTCGATTTGGGTATGAAAGTCTGCTTATGCTAGTTTTGCGTCCCTGCTTCCAGATGGGTAGTATTTTCTGCCACCGGAGGTTAACGTGAATGGCTGATGATGCCTAATACTCATTGCCATCTAGGAAACAGAGATGAAGACCCAACCCATATCAATAGTAGGCACTTGCTGTGTCTTTGTTTTATGAATCAAGTGAATGTACAAGCTAAAAGTGCTTTCCTGATGAAACGCTGGGCCAAGGAGGCGATAAAACGGATAGCGAGCCTAGAATCCTAGGGCTTCTGGAGTCTAACATTGAGTGGCTTTCCTTGAAGCAGGGTGGCCTGAGTGAAGATCTCCTGATGGCCCCCATCTCCCCAGTGACTGTCCGCAGCTCTTGCAGGAGCACCTGCCCCATGCCTCTGTCGGTGCTTCTCTTTCCAGTGTTGAGAGCATCACAGCGCGCTCTCCTGGCTGCTATATCAATCTGTTTCCTTCAGCTCTCAGACAAAGGGGGTGCCTCTAAAAAATATGCCTTTTAAATTCTAGGTGGACAGTATTAGAAATCTCCAGTTGTTACATCATAGTTTTGGCATTAAAAACAAAATATAATCATCCAAATAGGCTTTTTTTTTTTTTTTAAACAAACATCCTAGCTTTGGCGTCAGCGTCTCGACTGCTACCCTCTCTTCCCTTCAGCTCGGGACACAATGACCTCCTGTCTCTTGACCCCAGGAGTCCTGATGCCCCTTCAAGTCCAGGACTTTGCACATGCTCTTCTTTGCTCTTCCTTCCTCTCTTTGCCTAGCCAAGTCTTTCTTGGTCTCCACTAGACATGAAGGCCAAGAACACGTGCGCGTCCATATACCTTTGCAACTCCAGCACTGACACACACAGGCCAGTTTGCTAAAAAACTGTTCACTGAAGAACCAATTTCTGGGGCAAAGAAATCTGATTTTTAGGATCTCACACATAAGTTTTTTTTTGTTTTGTTTTTTGTTTTTAACAAGCATCCTGGCTTTGGCATCAGCATCTCAACTGCTACCCTCTCTTTCCTTCAGCTCTGAACAAAGTGACCTCCTATCTTTTGGCCCAGGTGATCTTAGGGCGACATTCTGGCCTCTCCTGAGCTTGTCTCTGACAAGCCTTCCAGTCTCACCTGCTCTACCTGGTGGGTAATGTCTTCCAGCACATCCCATGCCTCTCTGCTCATCTTCTCCATCCACTGGAGCATCCTGACACCCGTTCCCTCTGCACTCATACATAGCTAACTTCATTTATTTGTCTTGAGTAAGGTATCCGCTATAGTAGCAAACTTTCCTTGATACCTTCCTCTCCCATCTTCCCTGGGATGAAGCATTCTTTCCAATACACTCATAGCAGGTTATATTAACAAAGTACATTGTAATTATTTATGCATCTCTCCCACTTCAGTCTAGGAGATCTATGAGAGTGGAAATAATATTCTGTTTATCTCTACATCCCTTTGGGCTCAATAATCATTAGCAAGTGACATTAAGACCTTGTGTGAAGTTGTCATGAACCCCACGTTTCCTGAGAGCTTTGTCCATGGGGTGAAATCCACCATCTCAGAGGATGACTGAGCTGTTCTTTACATGATGGTTTTTGCATTCCCTTTGAAATTGTGATAATGGGCAAAAAGGAACAGAGTCTATAAGACCGTATTTTTCTTTTTCTAAGAAATATTGAGCAATTGGAAATATTGCTTCTGAGTTTCAGGATAGTTCAAAAAAGGATTGCAGAGTCATGGGGCTCCAAATCCCTTATAGTAAGCTTGAGATAGGGCATATTCAGCCCTTGGGATGTGTTTCAGTTCAGTTCAGTTGCTCAGTCATGTCTGACTCTGCGACCCCATGAATCG
Organism: Aepyceros melampus; assembly: GCA_006408695.1. NCBI lineage: Eukaryota > Metazoa > Chordata > Mammalia > Artiodactyla > Bovidae > Aepyceros > Aepyceros melampus. The sequence continues at coordinate 97,200 of SJXQ01006692.1, read as the reverse complement.
CAGCACGCCAGGCCTCCCTGTCCATCACCAACTCCCGGAGTTAACCCAGACCCACGCCCATGGAGTCAGTGATGCCATCCAGCCATCTCATCCTCGGTCGTCCCCTTCTCCTCCTGCCCCCAATCCCTCCTAGCATCAGAGTCTTTTCCAATGAGTCAACTCTTTGCATGAGGTGGCCAAAGTACTGGAGCTTCAGCTTTAGCATCATTCCTTCCAAAGAAATCCCAGGGCTGATCTCCCAGATGTGTTTAGTGAACTACAAAAGTACTCCGACTGTGAGAGTTGGGTCAGTGGTGATGATTCTTCAAACTGAATCACCAGGCAATGGTTTTGGAATCCCACAGGGCTAAAAAGAAAAAAATGGTGCCCTAGGAAGAATGGCTTTTTGATGAGCTTGAGAGAGACAATAAATAACCCTCTTCAACAACTAAATTCTAAAGTAATCAAGAAATAAGACAAAGAATTAAGGTGATCAGTTCATTATTGCTAAAGCTAAGGGTAGAGAAGGTGGCTCATAACTAAGGCATCTGACCTTTCTAATACTGAATCCAGAATGTGATAGACTGACCCATAGAGTCATCATTAGCTCTGGGAGACTCAGGCTTTACCTACAGGGGCAGGACTCCAACAGCACAGAAGAGAGGAAGAGCAGAGGAAAGGACCACCCCTTGCTGACATGCCCCCCTAGGGAGAGTGGTTGTCACCTGTGTCATAGCATGTGTCAGAGGCCCTCTCTTCCCATACTTAGTTCCCTCAGGGAAAGAACTGTATATACTTCTGGGCATTAAAATGAGTGTGAATCTGTGCTGTGCTTTATTGAAGATGTTCCATGGTGGCTCTGTGGTGAAGAACCTGTCTGCAATGCAGAAGTCACAGGTTTGATCCCTGGGTTGGGAAGATCCTGGAAGAGGGCATGGCAACCCACTCCAGTATTCTTGCCTAGAGAATCCCATGGATAGAAGAGCCTGGCAGACTACAGTTCATAGGGTCGCAAAGAGTCGGACATGACTGAGCAACTAAGCACGCATCATTTTATCTTAAGCAATTCTTCAGGGTGGGTGCTAGCAGTTGCCCCCACTTTAGAGATATACAAACTGAGGATTATGGAGGTTGAATGACATCCCCAAGATCACACAGGTTTTGTGTGTCAGAACTGAAGCTGAACCCAAGCAACTTCCCAGGCAGAGCTGTTACCCCAATGCTTTGAACTTCTCTATGGTCATATAAGGCCATGTGCAGTGGAGGTCCTGGGTCGTCATTTACAGTTAATTATGAAAGCGGTAAACGATGTGAAAGGAGGATTCTCTGTCTTGAAATCTCTGTTCCTGGCTGCTCTCATTAATTCCTTTTCCCCTGGCTGGAATCCAACCAGCTCACATAACTGTCAGTGCTATCTCAATCAGTATTTACACAAAAGGGTCATGCAATTAAAAAAAACCAGAAATATCAGAATGTTAGTATATCTGTTGGATGAAGTTTAAGGATTGGTGAGCTATCTGTTAAGTGGATTTGAGATGGTTGCCTGGAGAATACATTTTTTTCTTTTCCTAGATGAGAGAGGTAAACAAGCCAGAAATGATTTCAAATTTGTTTTGCAAATTGGAATAATCAAAACATAACAGTGACCTTCGAACCAATGCCAGAGAGTTAGGAAAGATCAAATAAAATCGAAGAATATATTCTGATAGTGGCATAAGTGGGATTCCTTTTGGCTTTTACATTCTGCCTGGATTGCATCTCAAGTGCAGTTATGTGTTTTAACGCATTTCACCCCGATCTATTCAGACCTTGATACCTGCTCATGAGTACTGTTTAATTCAACTGGAAAAATCACAGGAGGAGTAGGAAGAGGGCTGTGAACATGATCTCTTTCTGCGTGCTAAGCTGCTTCAGTCATGTCTGACTCTTTGCGTTCCTACGGACTGTAGCCCATCAGGCTCCTCTGTCCATGGACTTCTCCAGGCAAGAATATTGAAGTGGGTTGTCATGCCCTCCTCCAGGGGATTTTTCTTGACTGAGGGATCAAACCCACATCTCCTGCGGCTTCTGCATTGCAGGCAGATTCTTTACCACTGAGCCACCAGGGAAACCCATGATCTTGCTCATCTCCGCCAAAAGCACACATACTTGCTGCACCTCCAAGCTCTCTGTCTCAGTGAAGAGCAGTCCCTGCCTCCCAGTGCCTTAGTGAGCTGGCACACGCACCTGCACAGAGAACATGGATCATCTGCTTTTTGTGCAACTTTAGGGACCCTTTGACACGGTTGGGGTCTATGAGTAAGGGAGCAAAGCAGGAATTGAAATTGTGTCCAGCTAATTAGCTGGATAATTTGGACAAGTTAGTGGTCCACTCTAAGCTTGCTTCCTTGTTTTAAAAGGAGGGACTGGACTGATGGATCTTTACATTTTTGAACTGTAGAAGCATGAAGGATCCATCTTAGAACTAGAGAATAGCACAGTGAGGACATTCTAGGATTTCATAAGGTTGTGGTCAGCTTGGGAAAATTCTTTCAACTTCTATTCTTTTCCGCCTTAAAAAATAAACTTTTTTTTTTTCTTTCTGAGACAAGAAAATGTCTGGTGCCCTGCAGTCTTAGAGCTTGAGTTTCAAGTCCCATAATATGGAGATAATTTGGTGCCTTCCTGACTTTGGCTGGTTCTGAGACCTTCTTCCTTGGCCCCCAAAGGCTGGCTGCTTTATCACTTATCACATAATGTTTGAATCCAAGGGCTGGACTGCGTCATCACTTATCGCATAATCTTTGAATCTTAGAGCATCTCCAGACAAGATGTCTGCTCATTCTCTCCCTTTTCTCTCTGTGGACACTTTTCAACTTTTGTACTTCAGTCTGCTCTGGGAGCTACCTCCTAATTATATCCTAGGAGCCTGATATAGAAAAGGCCAAAGGAAACATTGCTTCTCTGTCTCCCTGGCTGTCCCAGGGGCCTCTTGCAGGCTGCTCCTTAGTGAGATGCCCAGAGGCCATTGACTGGGAATCAAACTTAAATGTGTGACAAGGACCATCTGAGAGCAGTGTGCTTTGGCATAAGGACTGAAGGATATTCTTACTGTGCTCAGGCTTATCTGTTTAAATGTGATTAAACATTCTTGACTAATATTGAAATAAAGTACTTATTTCATCAGTTCTGGTGAAGCAAAAGCCCTAAAGTGTCAACCCAATGAGAATATATTCAAAGGGAGATTCATCCTGAATCCCACTTAGGAAGTATGATTATAGAGTCAGATTTTCAGAGCTTGAAAGAACCCTCAAGTATCCTCTAGGTCAACACAAGATCTTTTCTATTTGGTTTAGGTAATTGAAGTCTAAAGAGATTAAAAGCTGTGCCTAAGGCAAGTGAGGACTGGGAAGAATCCCATAGGGTGCTGTTTCATGTCAGTCTAGTAAGGATCTAAGCAGGAGGCTTCGAGTGAGGTTCTGAGGTTTGAAAAACCACCTTGTCAGTTGTGAAGATCATAAATTGAAGAGGCATCTATAAAGTACTGTCTCTTTATTTTTCAATTCATGCTTTATATAGATTGAGGCATTATTTTATTTTTGTGCTTTTCAAGTAACAGTTCCTCTCAACTTTTTTTAAAGAAAAATTTCACAGCTGGAAAAAAATGTTAAAAGAATAGCACAATGAACACTTATGTACCCACTGTTAGTTGTTGGTATCTTGTGATTCTCTCCCTTCCTTCCTGTCTCTCTCTCACTTTTTGCTCATGTGTATACACACACACACACACACACACACACACACACACACTTTATGTAAGTAAAAGTCAGCTGTAGGCATTGTGATGTCACCCTTAAGTATTCCAACCAGTGTCTTCTCAGAGCCAGAGCATTCTCCCACAGAACCACAAATCGCTTTTGCATACCCAGGGAAGTTCACTTTGTAGCTTTAATATACAGTAAAAAAGTGCATATCCAGATGTCTCCATATGCCCCAATATGCCCTTTATAGCCTCTATTTTTAATCTAGGAAAGAATCAGGAATTGCATTTAGCAGTCATCCTTATTCTCCTTTAAATTACACTACCCCCCATCTTCTAATTTATGTCTCAAGTGATATTGCTAGTTTAAAGAGTTTTGGCCAATTACCTTATAGAATGTCCTGCAATCAGTATTTATATTTTTGTTTTCTCATTAGATTTAAATATTTTGGCAAGAAAAAAAATATAGAGGAACCCCATACACCACAGGTAGGAGTGAAAAAGATGCAGTCACTTTGAAAGAGAGTCAGGCAGCTCCTCAAAAAGTTAAGAGAGAGTTCCATATGACCCAGCAATTCCTCTCTTAGGTATTTACCCAACAGAATTGAAAACATAGCTTCACACAAAAACCTGTAAATATATGTTCATAGCAGCACTATTCGTAATAGGGGAGACAACACAAATGGATAATAAAAGGTGGCATATCCATACAATGGAATACAGTTTGGTAGTAAAAAGGAATGAGGTACTGATGCATGCTACAACAAGCATGAAAACATTATGCTATATGAAAGAAGCCAGTCACAAAATGTCATATTTTATAGAATTCAGTTCATATGAAATTTCCAGAATAGGCAAATCCAGAGAGAGAGAGATTTGTGGTTATCCAGGGCTGGGGGAATTGGGGGAAATGGAAAGTGATTGCTAAGGGGTATGTGGTTTCTTTTGGAGGTAGTTAAAATATTCTAAAAATTGTAGTGATGGATGCATAATTCTGCAAATGTAACTAAACATTACATTGAATTGTGCACTTTAAGTTGTATATGATATGTGTATGGTATGTGAATTGTATCTAAACAAAATTGTTACTAGAAAAGAAAGAATACTATGTGGTGATGTGCCCTACCCATTGGGTACTTTCAGTTCAGTTCAGTCACTCAGTCGTGTCTGACTCTGCAACCCCATGAATCGCAGCACGCCAGGCCTCCCTGTCCATCACCATCTCCCAGAGTTCACTCAAACTCACATCCATCGAGTTGGTGATGCCATCCAGCCATGTCATCCTCTGTTGTCCCCTTTTCCTCCTGCCCCCAATCCCTCCCAGCATCAGTTTTTTCCAATGAGTCAACTCTTTGCATGAGGTGGCCAAAGTACTGGAGTTTCAGCTTTAGCATCATTCCTTCCAAAGAAATCCCAGGGCTGATCTCCTTGCAGTCCAAGGGCCTCTCAAGAGTCTTCTCCAACACCACAGTTCAAAAGCATCAATTCTTCGGCACTCAGCTTTCTTCACAGTCCAACTCTCACATCCATACATGACCACAGGAAAAGCCATAGCCTTGACTAGACGGACCTTTGTTGGCAAAGTAATGTCTCTGCTTTTGAATATGCTATGTAGGTTGGTCATAACTTTTCTTCCAAGGAGTAAGCATCTTTTAATTTCATGGCTGCAGTCACCATCTGCAGTGATTTTGGAGCCCCCAAAAATAAAGTCTTGGGCACTTTAAGAGCTACTTAATCCCAATTTGTCCTGCTATTGTTGATGCTAAGCTTTGATCACTTGGGTAGCATGGTTCCTGTCAGATCTCACCATTGTGAAGGTGTCTCTCACCTTGAGATTAATAAGTAATCTGAAGAGTGACACTTAACCACTGTGTGGACATCCTGTTCTCCACCAATTAGTATCCACTAGTGATCCTTGCAAGTAAGATCAATTTCATAGATTAATACAAAATGATGATTTTTAATGGTCATATTTCTTCCATTTATGAACTAGTAGCTTTCAGTAGAGAAAGTATGCTTCTCCCTCTTTTCAGTTTAGTCAGTTATGTCTGACTCTTTGTGACCCCATGGACTGCGGCATGCCACACTTCCCTGTCCATCACCAGCTCCTGGAGCTTTGCTTATGTCCATTGAGTCAGTGACGCCATCCATTATTAAGCAGAATTATCACATGACCCAGCAATTCCATATCTGAGTGTATCCTCAGAAGAACTGGAAGCAGAGGCAGACACTTGTGTGTTCATGCCAGGATCATTTACTGCAGCCAAAAGGTGGGAACAACACACATGTCCATGTACAGATGAATGGATTAAAAACAGGTGACATATATGTTCAGTGGATATCATGTGTGTGTTTGTGTGTGTGTGTTAGTCGCTCAGTCGTGTCCGACTCTTTGCGACCCCACAGACTGTAGCCCACCAGGCTTCTCCGTCCATGGAATTCTCCAGGCAAGAATACTGGAGTGGATTGCCATTCCCTTCTCCAGAGGAAATTCCCAACCCAGGAATCGAACCCTGGTCTCCTGCATGGCAGGCAGATTCTTTACCGTTTGAGCTACAGGGAAGTCCCATGCCACCTTAAAAAGGAATGGAATTCTGATACATGCTACAGCTTAGGTGAATGTGGAATATGTTGTTATAAGTAAAATAAACTGACACAAATACTGTTTGATTCCCCTTATATGAGGTACATGGGGTGATCAAATGCATAGACACAGAGTAGAATGGTATTTGCCAGGGCTAGGGGGAGGCAGGAATGAGGAGTTATTGTTTAATAGATACAGAGTTTTGGTTTTCAAAGATGAGAAAATTCTGGTGATGGATGATGGCTACACAACAAGGTGAATGTATTTGATTCTGCAGAACTGTACACTTAAAAAGTTAAGATGGCAAATTTAATGTTTATGCATATTTTATCACAAAATCCCTTCACTAGATTCTTGTTTACTCTTTTTTGTTTTGATATATTATCATTATTATTCTTTCTGATACTGGAAATTGGCCACCAGGAAGCCCTTCAAGCTACTCCTATTCCCTCTTGGACACAGCCATCTCTCCCTGATCCAATTACAGGGGGATTGTAGTCAGAAACCAAGATTGGGACGCTTAGTGAGCTCATCATTTAGTCATCATCCGATTCTCACACTTTGAGTAGATAGAGCTAGGAAAACAAACACACACTCACTATATGCACACACACCTAGTACTTATACACATACATGCAAACCCCACTCCAGTACTCTTGCCTGGAAAATCCCATGGGCGGAGGAGCCTGCTAGGCTGCAGTCCATGGGGTCGCTAAGAGTCGGACACGACTGAGCGACTTCACTTTTACTTCTCACTTTCATGCATTGGAGAAGGAAATGGCAACCCACTCCAGTGTTCTTGCCTGGAGAATCCCAGGGACGGGGGAGCCTCATGGGCTACCGTCTATGGGGTCGCACAGAGTCAGACACGACTGAAGTGACTTAGCAGCAGCAGTAGCAGCAGCATATTCTTCATTAGTCTCCAATTTAAATCGAATACCACATTTTCCCCACCTTACCTCAGTTCATATTTATCCCCCTTCTTGGGACTTCCCTGGTGGCTCAAATGGTAAAGCGTCTATCTACATTGTGAGAGACCTGAGTTCGATCCCTGGGTTGGGAAGATTCCCTGGAGAAGGAAATGGCAACCTATTCCAGTACTCTTGCCTTGAAAATCCCATGGACGGAGGAGCTTGGTGCAGGCTCTACTATCCATGGGGTCGCAAAGAGTTGGGCATGACTAAGCGACTTCACTTTCACTTTTTCCATAGTAACAACTCTGAGTCCCAAGAATACCTACATATTTACTAATTGGCTCTATCCTTCAGTGAGCAAGTTTCAGATTTATCATACTAACACCACAAATCATTTTAAACACTAAAGAATAAAATTCACATGTTCAGATTACTTGGAGAAGGCGATGGCACCCCATTACTAGCTGTGCTAAAAGTATTTTCTGGACCTGTTTTCCTTTCTTCCTTACTGAGCAGGCAGGGTGAGATTAAGGTCCTGGTGGTGTTTGTGTTATTCAGTCGCTAAATTGTGTCCAACTCTTTGTGCCCCATGGACTGCTCCTCTGTCCTCCACTATCCCCCAGAGTTTATTCAAATTCATGTCCATTAATTTGGTGATGCTATGGTGGTGTTGATAGAGATTAAAAAGAGAAAAGAAAGGGAAAGTGGGAGGGATGAGGAGAGAGAAAGAGAATGAGAGAGTGTTTCAACATTTAAAGTTTTCACAGGAAAAACCCCACTAAATAAAAGTGAGGTATAGTAGAAGTAAGAATTGGGAGGAGAGGAGCCAATTAATTAAATTTTTTTTTTTTTTTCAAGAATCTGGTTTGCTGACTTTTGGAGTAAATGCTTTGTATGTTTACTTAGACAAGAAATAGTACAGAAGGTTAGACTCAGTGAACATAGAGAGAAGGACAGATGTTTTTTATGAATTCCGATAAGATTTTTATCCTGTGTGGGGAGTTCAGTTGCTGCATTTGGCTTTGATGGTGACATTTTCTCAGACGTGGCATTTGATCCGGCAGACATGCTCTACATGGTTGTTCTTGAAACGAGGAATTGATTTACTTTTCAAAGGTTCTCCTGCCTTTGGAAGAGAACCAAATCTCTCTTTCAAGTTGGGGAAAGAACTTCCTTTGGAGACCTAACCTCTTTTTCACCCCAGCAAGCCATTTGGCCTTTTGTGTACAAGTTGGGTAAGCATACTTAAACATGAGATTCTTTTTCTTCCTTACTGAATGCTCAAACAAGCTGTTTCCTGCTACTGGAGTATTCTGGTTTCTAAGAGAGATGGTAGAATGGTAGTGGAGACACTCTGAAACAGGCATCCTAAGACCTATCTTGGTCACAGGTAATGAGTCTTCTCAGGAGCTTTTTCCTCTGTAAATATTCCTGGCACTTGGCCTTCACAAGAGAGCTCTGTGTGGTCCTGACAAGGTTGCCTTGCAGGCTGAAGGCCTACAGGAAGCAGGTTCCCTGTGAAAGCAGGCTTCATGAAACAGCGCTCCGGTTTGTATAGTCTCAAGTGTGTGATCAAATATTTAAGGCCTTTAAAAAATGACAGTGTTATAAGGGCCCTTGCAAAGAATTTCTGATGGAAGACAGTGAAAAAATTTGTTTCCATTACTCATAGCTTCAGTCTGCTGTGATGAGAGTTGTTTAAATTTTCAATTCTTAGATGGAAACTTAACAAAAGTGGGTGATGAAAGTTGTTGGAATGGGTAATTTGGGGCCAGGATGAGTAGAGGGGTGACAGCATTCTCCTTGGAGGCAACTTTGTGTGCAAGCCATCTATTGCTTCTCTCCTGGAATCCGTATGTTCTGGCCTGTGTGAGGATGTAAATATCTTTGTATGCTCAGTCAAGTTAGATATTTGTTATATTCCACAAAACATTTTTAGAAATCTGTGCAAGCACATATTAATAGTTCATGTCTGAAGGAGTGGGGAAATGGGAGGGATATTAACATTATGTATTTCCTGAAGTCAATTTTCACTTAGCAATTTCTTCTGTATTTCTATGGGAAGTTCAGTTGAAGCTTTTGAAATTGTTGCAGAGAAATGGTTAACTCGGCATGAAAGCGTTTACTGGATGCCTTCTATCCAGGTTCCTTACCTTTTACAGCTTCATCTCTCCCTAAAACTCCTTGAGGGTCAACCCATGAGGACTGGTATTCATCACACCCCACCGGAAACAGTTGGTTAACTCATGAAGACTGGCATTCAAAACAGGTCCTGCCATGTTTATGCATTAAATGCACTACCATGTGTAAAATAAATGGCTCTTGGGAACCTGCAGTATAGCACAGGAAGCTCAGCTCAGTGGTCTTGATGACCTAGAGGGATGGGATAGGGGTGGTGAGAGGGATGTGCAAGAGGGAGGGGATATAGGTATACATATAGCTGATTCACTTCATTTACAGCAGAAACTAACATAATATTGTAAAGCAATTGCAATCCAGTTTTTTTAAAAAGAAAGAAATGGAGTCTTCTTCCAAAAAACTGGAGTAGACATATTTTTCCCTATTCCTCCTGTTAAGTACAAATGAAAGGCCTGAATGTTATGTATAAAACAAACATAAGAAGACTCTGAAGGTAGAGAGAAGAAGGAAGACTGGCAGAGACCTCAGGACCCCAGGAGGAATAGAGTGCAGAGTTCCCTGAGTTTCTGTATTACATCCTATATTCCAGACTTGGGTCTAGAGATGCCACTAACTTTGCAACACAGCAGGCACAGATGAAAAGTCACCCAGCAAGGCTACTCTTTCTAGCTGAGAGACCAGAGAAGGCAGCCTAGCAAGACAGAAAACTTCTAAGCAATAACCACTTGACTCCAGCCAAATACCACAAAAAACTGGTTCATCCCACTCATGCCAACAAAATGTCAGAAGGGAACCAAGACATTTACTGTCACCAGGCTCTAACAACATGCCTCAATAATATACTGGGACAGTGTTAGAGAGAGCTAGAACTTACTTCCCCTAGGGAGGTAACGAGGGGCCCCGCCTCTCCCACTGAGTTGATGTCATATCAGGCCAAGTGAAGGTTCAAGACTTTTATCATGGCCCACCAGTGTTTTCATGGTAGCTAAGACTTATTTTAACCAGATGTGGCAAGACATGAAGATTCAGAAGTGACTCATGAAGGGAGAAGTTGATCATGACAGTTCTCTTGAAACAGGAGGCTCAGCACACCACTCAGGGCCACATAGGGAATCACTGGGGTGTGTCAGATGCAGAAGGAGCAGGAGGAAATTTGGCAAGACTCTTTATTGTGGTTTCCATGCCAAAGAATGGATGAGGCAGGGTACATAGACCTAAGATTGATCAGTTTGAATAATTGCAGCAAGCTCTGTACTGTTGGGCTTCCCTGGTGGCGCAAACAGTAAAGAATCTGCCTGCAATGTAGGAGACCCAAGTTAGACCCCTGGATCAAGAAAATCCCCTGGAGAAGGGAATGGCAACCCACTCCAGTATTCTTACCTGGAGAATTCCATGGCCAGAGGAGCCTGATGGACTATAGTCCATGAGATCGCAAAGTCAGACACGACTGAGTGATTAACACTTTCACTGGACTTAAGGGGTTGTCTTGAGTTAGCTAATACCTGGTTCTGGGTATTTAGGTCAGAGGAACAGGGTCCCAACATACAAGAGCCCAATATAGGAGGTGGTCGTAAGTTTGGACTCTGAATTGGTTGGTTTTTATATGAAAGGTGCTCTCACAGGAAAGTCATTTATTTTTTCCAGGGATTGCCTAGCTGTGGAAGGGCCATTCCTCCTGGGTCGGGAAGGCTCCTGATGTCAAAGCTTCATAAAATGAAAGGCATGGTTAATACAAAGAATAACAAGTTAACCCCTCCCAGTGGTGGTGTTGGTGGTGATCACACAGGGATCAGCAATGAGGCTCTCCTACCTCTCCCAGCAGAGAAGTGTTCATAGAGGTCAGGAAGGAGCCAGGATTCCCATCCTTACCATGTATTATCAAGCAGCCCTGGCCTCCTCCACTACTGGAGCAGGGTAAACCAGGTAAAGCAGAATTCAGAGTCTCAAAATATAATATCCAAATGTTCAGATTAATTGAAAATCATTCATCATGCCAAGTATTTGGAAGATCTCAGATTGAATGAAAAGATAATATATGTCAACACCAAGGTGGCTGAGATATTAGTATTATAATGATAAGATTTAAAGCAGCCAAAGTCAAAATACATGAGCAATTACAAACATGCTAGAGAGAAAGATTCAACAACAAAAATAAAGATATAAAGAAGAAGCAAATGGAAATTAAAGCTATAGAATACAATAACCAAAACACTCAGTGATGAGCTTAATAGCAGCATGGATGAGACAGAGGAAGAAGCCATGAACTGGAAAATAGTCTAATGGAAATTACATATAATCAGAATAACAGAGAGAAAGTAGATTTTAACATCATGTTAAAAGAATGAAATCACAACCTAAAAACAGGGAGAAAATATTTTCAAACCCTATATCCAATAAAAGATTGGAACTAGAATATATATAAAAAGCCTCTCAAAACTCAGCACTAAAAAAAAAAGCAATCCAATTATAAAATAGACAAAAGACATAAGACATTTCACTGAAGAAGATATATAGGTGACAAATGAACCCATGAATGATGTTCAACATCATTAGCCATCAGGGAAAAGCAAATTAAAATCACAGTGAGCTATCTCATCAGAATGGTTAAAATAAAAACTAGTGAAAACACCAAATGCTGGGGGAAAGGTGGAGAAATTGGGTCACTCATACACTGCTGGTGGGAAGGTAAAATGGTAAGCCACCCCAGAGAAGAGTTTGGCAGTTATCTTAAACAAATTAGTATGACCATATGACCTGGGGATTGCACTCCTGGACATTTATCCCAGAGAAATGAAAACTGTGTTCACACAGAAGCCTGTACACGAATGTTCATAGCCACTGTATTTGTAGTAGCTCCAAACTGGAAACAACCCAGATGCCTTTCTGAAAGGTGCCTCTATACCATAGAATGCTACTCTGCAATAAATAAGAAGGAACTGTTGCTATGCTGGGTGAATAAAGCCAATCCTAAAAGGTTACATGCTATACGATTCTGCTTGTGTAATATTCTTAAAATAATATACTTAAAGAAAAAAAAGATTAGTAGTCATCAGAATGGAATGGAGCCAGGATGAAAACCGTGGCTATGAAAGAACAACATATGGGATCTTTATGATAATTGGAGATGTTCTGTATCTTGACTGTATTAGTGTTGAGACCTTTCTGTATTGTTTTATTTATAACCACATATGAATCTATAATTATATCAACATAAAAAATTTGAATATATAAATAGTAATATACTCTTCCTCTCAGTGTAGGTTCACTCCCTAAAATTCATCCTAAAGGAATAATCAGAGATTGGCACAAAGAGACTAGATCCTAAATATTTAATAAGAGAAAGACTAAATTATGACACATCCATGGGTTAAATACTATGTAGTTGGCAAGAGTCATATTCCAGGATGTTCATTTTATTTTCCTTATTCTTGTTTTTTTAATGCAGATAAATGTTAGGTAGCTCTTTTTGTATACACGTCTTGCTTTCTGTCTCTGTCACTCAGTTGTATACAGTGCTTTTGCAATGCCATGGACTATAGCCCACCAGGCTCCTCTGCCTTGGGATTTCCCATGCAAGAACACTGGTATGGGTTGCCATTTCCTCCTCCAGGGGATCTTTCTGACCCAGGGATCAAACCCATGTTTCCTGCATCTCCTGTATTTGCAGGCAGATTCTTTATTGCTGAGCTATCAGGGAAGCCTGTTTCTTGCTTTACGGTAAAAACATTCTAAAAATTTCAGTCTACTTAATAACATAAAATTTACACAGTCTAAATGGAAAAAAATCACAATGTTCACTTCTCTGCAAAGCAGTCATGAATTTGTTTGAAAAGTTATGTATAAATTATAAAATACTAAAGGAGATTTACCAAGATGTTGACAGTAGATATCTCTTGTGGTAGTGATGTTTTTATATTTCTTTAATTATTCTTCTAGAATTAATAATTCAAGAATTTACAGTGAACTTTTTATAATTATGATAAATGGAATGAGCTTTTGAAATCAGGGAGCAATACAAATATTATTTAACAGAGCAGCGGTCTGATGACAGTGCTTGAAGGTGTGAAGGCTAAAGACTTGGAGGTAAGCACATGGCTAAGTTACATACCCTTTCCTTAATACCATCTTATATTTTCCTTATGTTTGTGGAATTCCCCACATATTAGCATTTTGCTTATTACTCTTTCCAATCTAGAATATTCATGGCAAATAGATGGGGAAACAGTGGAAACAGTGGCTGACTTTATTTTTCTGGGCTCCAAAATCACTGCAGATGGTGATTGCAGCCATGAAATTAAAAGATGCTTACTCCTTGGAAGGAAAGTTATGACCAACCTAGACAGCATATAAAAAAGCAGAGACATTACTTTGCCAACAAAGGTCCGTCTAGTCAAGGCTATGGTTTTTCCAGTGGCCATGTGTGGATGTGAGAGTTGGACTATAAAGAAAGCTGAGAAAACAGAGAAATTAAGGAAACAATTCCATTCACCATTGCAATGAAGAAAATAAAATACTTAGGAATATATCTACCTAAAGAAACAAAAGACCTATATATAGAAAACTATAAAACACTGGTGAATAAATCAAAGAGGACACAAATAGATGGAGAAATATACTGTGTTCATGGATTGGAAGAATCAATATAGTGAAAATGAGTATGCTACCCAAAGCAATCTATAGATTCAGTGCAATCCCTATCAAGCTACCAACAGTATTTTTCACAGAAGTAGAACAAATAATTTCACAATTTGTATGGAAATACAAAAAACCTCGAATAGCCAAAGCAATCTTGAAAAAGAAGAATGGAACTGGAGGAATCAACCTGCCTGACTTCAGGCTCTATTACAAAGCCACAGTCATCGAGACAGTATGGTAGTGGCACAAAGACAGAAATATAGATCAATGGAACAAAGTAGAAAGCCCAGAGATAAATCCACGCACCTATGGACACCTTATCTTTGACAAAGGAGGCAAGAATATACAATGGAGAAAAGACAATCTCTTTAAAAAGTGATGCTGGGAAAACTGGTCAACCACTTGTAAAAGAATGAAACTAGTACACTTTCTAATACCATACACAAAAATAAACTCAAAATGGATTAAAGATCTAAATGTAAGACCAGAAAGTATAAATCTCCTAGAGGAGAACATAGGCAAAACACTCTCTGACATAAATCACAGCAGGATTCTCTATGACCCACCTCCCAGAATATTGGAAATAAAAGCAAAAATAAACAAATGGGATCTAATTTAATTAAAATTTAAAGCTTCTGCACAACAAAGGAAACTATAAGCAAGGTGAAAAGACAGCCTTCAGAATGGGAGAAAATAATAGCAAATGAAGCAACTGACAAACAACTAATCTCAAAAATTCACAAAGCAACTCCTGTAGCTCAATTCCAGAAAAATAAATGACCCAATCAAAAACTGGGCCAAAGAACTAAATAGACATTTTTCCAAAGAAGACATGCGAATGGCTAACAAATACATGAAAAGATGCTCAACATCACTCATTATCAGAGAAATGCAAATCAAAACCACAATGAGGTACCATTTCACACCACTCAGAATGGCTGCGATCCAAAAGTCAACAAGCAATAATGCTGGAGAGGGTGTGGAGAAAAGGGAACCCTCCTACACTGTTGGTGGGAATGCAAACTAGTACAGCCACTATGGAGAGCATAACGGAATGTGGAGATTCCTTAAAAAATTGGAAATAAAACTGCCATATGACCCAGCAATCCTACTGCTGGGCATACACACTGAGGAGACCAGAATTGAAAGAGACACGTACCCCAGTGTTCATCGCAGCACTGTTTATAATAGCCAGGACATGGAAGCAACCTAGATGTCCATCAGCAGATGAATGGATAAGAAAGCAGTGGTACATATACACAATGGAGTATTACTCAGCCATTAAAAAGAATTCGTTTGAATCAGTTCTAATGAGGTAGATGAAACTAGAGCCTATTATACAGAGTGAAGTAAGCCAGAAAGAAAAATATCAATTCAGTATACTAATGCATATATATGGGATTTAGAAAGATGGTAATGATAACCCCGTATGTGAGACAGCAAAAGAGACACAGATGTATAGAATAGTCTTTTGGACTTTGTGGAAGGGGGTGAGAGTGGGATGATTTGAGAGAATGGCATTGAAACATGTATATTATCATATGTGAAACGAATCGCCAGTCCAGGTTCGATGCAGGATACAGGGTGCTTGGAGCTGGTGCGCTGGGGTGACCCAGAGGTATGGGATGGGGAAGGAGGTGGGAGGGGTTCAGGATGGGGAACACATGTACACCCGTGATGGATTCTTGTCAATGTATGGCAAAACCAATACAATATTGTAAAGAAATTAGCCTCCAATTAAATGAATTTTTTAAAAATTAAAAAATAAAAAAAGATGGGAAAAAAAAGCTGAGCGCCAAAGAATTGATGCTTTTGAACTGTGCTGTTGGAGAAGACTCTTGAGAGTCCCTTGGACTACAAGGAGATCCAACCAGTCCATCCTAAAGGAGATCAGTCCTGGGTGTTCATTGGAAGGACTGATGTTGAAGCTGAAACTCCAATACTTTGGCCACCTGATGCAAAGAGCTGACTCATTTGAAAAGACGCTATGCTGGGAAAGATTGAGGGCAGGAGGAGAAGGGGACGACAGAGGATAAGATGGTTGGATGGCATCACCGACTCAATGGACATGGGTTTGGGTGGTTTCTGGGAGTTGGTGATGGACGGGGAGGCTTGGCATGTTGCGATTCACGGCGTGGCAAAGAGTTGGACATGACTGAGCAACTGAACTGAACTGCATCTAGAATATGCTTGACATTTGCCCTCTCATTTCAGGCCAAGGTGCCAGAAAATCCTGCTCATGTAATTCCTCCCAGCTGTAAACATTTCTCTACCAGTTTCTGGGTTCTTGTATGTCTTATCCAGTGTCCTGGACACTTGTATTCCAGGAAGTTTGATAGAATAGGAGTGAGGGTAGAGGCGAAGGAGTGAAAGGATAGATCCACTCATGGCCTGTGATCTGTCCTTCAACATGTGATCCTAGGAGGTATACCATGCAAAGCCAGGAGGACTAGACAAGCCCATCAGTGTCTCCGGCATTGGTCACTACGCTGGGGCAAAGCCGAGCTCATGCCACCTCAGTCTGGGGGGATCTCAGGGCTTTGAGACCAATATCAAGACTCAGTGACTCTATAGCATTCCCTCAGAGCCACGAACTAGTAATCTTAGCTATTGTATTATAGATGTAGAAAACAAACTTATGTTTATAAAAGGGAAAGGGGAGAGGGATAAATTAGGAGTATAAAATTAACAGATATATACTACTGCATATAAAACAGATAACCAACAAGGATTTACTGTATAGTACCAGGAACTATATTCAATATCTTATAATAATCTATCATGAAAAAGAATTTGGAAAAGAATATGCATATATATACACACACACATATATACACACACACACATACATGTATCTGAATGGGCTTCCCAGGTGACGCTAGTGGTAAAGAACGCACCTGCCAATGCAGGAGACATAAGAATTGCAGGTTCGATCCCTGGGTTGGGAAGATTTCCTGGAGAAGGGCATGGTAACCCACTCCAATATTCTTGCCTGGAGAATCCCATGGAAGAGGACCCTGGCGAGCTACAGTAGTCCATGGGATCTCAAAGAGTCAGATGCGACTGAAGCAACTTTGCATGCACACATATTCTGAATCATTTTGTTGTATACCTGAAACTAACACAATATTGCTAATCAATTATAGTCCAATTTTAAAAAATACAGAGACACCATTTCATACCCACACACACAAAAAAAATGAAAAAGCATAATACATAGTTGTGAAATCTACAGCAGGGCTCCTACTGTACAAGGTGCCAAGTGTCAGTCACTCAGTCATGTCCGACTCTGTACAAGGTGCCAGACTCAGCCCCAGGAGGCTTGCAGCTCAGGCACATTGTGTATTTGTTTTAAAGGTAAATAAATGGGCTCAGAGAGGCTAAGTGTCCTGCTCATGGTCACATTGCTAGGAGCTGGAAGAACTCCAGTTTGAAATCAGGATTTCTGACTGTTGGTCTAGTGTGGTCTTTGTCTCCTTAGAGGTGTGATTTCTGAATGTCTACGTCAGGCCCCAGTTAGCTTCTAGACAAACAAGAAGCCAAAGGGCACATCAGATCCAGGTCTTTTCCCCCTGAGCCTCTTAGGTTTTAATCCTCACATTATCTTCTGGAAAGAGTTGGAGTTTGAGACAAAGCCAGAGTGCTTGCACCTTCAAGCCAGCCTCATTCAGTGGAATCCTGGGTGGAGAGCTCTTCCAACGTTCATGGGAGAGAATAGAGAGTCCATGAAAGGCATCTGTCTTGGAGGGGAAATAAGAAGCAGAGGATACAAAATACAAATTAGAGAAATGAGTGTTGTATCTCTGGAGAGAAAGAGAAGAATACGAAGTAGAGGGCTACCTAGGAAGCTTCTATGTGATAGTAAGACTTAAAGCAAATACCAAACAATGTTATGATTTGACAAAGCAGGAAAGCAGATACAATAACATTTGTTATATTACTCTTTGTACCTTTCTGTTTGCTTGAAATATTCCATTAAAAACACAAAGCATACCGTGATTGGAGCATAAAATGGAGATAAATCCCAACCCCAGTAAGCACTTTACTGATTTTCAATAACCTTGACCTTTCCTGAACAGATTGATTGTTTCTCTAAGGTCTGGTACAAATGTCACTTCCTCCATGAAAACAGCTCAGATTCCACTCCGTGGCTGAAAGAATGTGCCCAGGAACCTGCCATACAAATTAGTGTCTTTTCTTGGGGCAGATCCAGGTCACACCTCTGCTACTGCGCTGTCTGCTCTGTACTCCTGCAGCATTGCTTAGAGGGTTCTCCGTCAGTTTGCTAAATGGAAAAGTGAGCCTCTGATGCCAGAGGTGGACGCCAGTTGTTCGGTAGTTTTAGCTTCAGTAGTTTTATTTCCTTGAATGGATCACTGCAGCTGAATGTTTGTCACTATCAAAAGTGAAATCATGGAAGGAAAATGGACCCAGGCGCACCCTCCCAGCACCAGCAGTGAGGTCACAGGAACTCGTGGGTTTTCGTGTTGTTGATACCTCTCCCAGGGGAGACCCCTTACCCTTGTCTCAGCCACTCCTATTCTGGGGCTGCTTGGGAACATCTCAGGAGTTTGTAGATCTTAAATAATTGTGGATCTGAGCTCTAAATAAGCAGGGCATTCTGGGGCAAAGCTCTTCTTGAAAGGACATAGTAGAAGGTAGTTAAAGAACCTGTGAGGACTTGACTCTTATACCTGTGGCTTTAGATAAATCAATCAAGGGAAAAGTAACCCAGCCATTGTTCATATTTTGACCATGCAGGCAGATGACATAAGTTTCCTAAAAGTCAACATTTTCAAAAAGAGTATTTTTCCACTATCATGATGTGAAATGTCATTGTTTGCCAAAGGAAGGAAAAACAGAAAATTCCTTCCTTATTTATTCATCTTCAGAGGGTACAATCAAAGATTCCAGCAGCAGTGTAGATATGCCACAACCCCGCCCCCAGCACTTGCCAGTGCGGAAGGTGTCATGGACATCACTCCTGATTGCCTTGGGTCCAGTTGTGTAGAGCAAGTCCAAGGTCGCCTTGGTATCATAAACTTTCTCCATCCTTCCATGAAACATTATTCTCCCTGGGGAGAAAGCTGATTAATTAAAAAATATGATTTATCGTTGTTTAGTGGAACAAGCAGCCTTTCTTTTGTATTCAGCTAAGTTATCTCAGAACAACTTGTTTTTAAAGAAATAAAGCATTAAATATAGTTGAAATCCCTTGTGTATACTTTCTCCTTCCCATTTTCTTCTTTTTCCCAAACTGTGACCTGTAGTGGATTTCTCATAGTTTCTAAAGATATGGAGCATCCTGGTTTCTTATTTACTATGAAATATTCTAAGTAGGTAGCAAATTGTGAGAATAAAATAGATACCTTTGTGCTCACTTTGTCAAAACCTGTTGGCTATATTTGCTATATCATCAAGGAAAGTGATATAAGCTGCTGTAACAAAAGATTCTCAAATCTTAGTGACTGGACACAACAGAAGCTTATGTCTTATTTATACAATATTCATGTACTCTGTCAGGCAACTTCCCAGCAAGAGGTGACTCAGGATCCAGACTACGTTCTTATTGTGCTTCTGCCATCTTGAACATGTGATCTCCAACCGCTGTGGCACAGAGGCTAACTAATTAAGAAGTTTCCTTCTGATGACTCTGGAGGGTGACAAGAATTCATTCTTGAGTAATTAGTTGCTCCTGCCACATCTCAGTGTTTTGGGTTGCGGGGGGCAGTTTTGTGTGTTTTTTTTTTTAACTTCCCTAAGGCAACCTATTCACTGTGTAGCAACCCAAGGACCTTAGAAAGTTCTTTGATCTCAACTGAGTCTCTGTTGAGTCCGAGCCCCATTTCTTTGTGTGTGAACTTCCCTGTTCTGTGTGTGAACTGTTCTTCTGATTTTGTTCATGTGAAAGGCAAGGATGAGCCAGCTGCCATGCTGAGCTCTGTGGCCACCAGAGATGAAGAGTGTGTTTCCTACTCTCCAAGAGACTCCCTCCTTTTACTAGAGATGGCAATGCTGGTTTTCGGTATCCTTGTTTTCTTCTGCGATTTGAAAGTACCAAAACAGATATTTTGGTAGTATAATTTAGCCATTTCAGTATATTAGAAAATCTAAAATCGAGATCATTTCCTCAGTAAGTTGGATGCTACACGTAGGATCAGATTATTTCACTTCTAAAGCATTTTGACCATATCTCTCCCTTGCTTAAACCCTTCCAAACTATACTACTGTTTGAATTCCTATTTCCCAAATTACTTCTAGGGTGTGAAGCATCTCTGTTCTTTGTCATGTGCGTTTCTACCAAACCAGTGTAATTCTCGAAGACTCAAGCTGGACGGCTCCACTTGGGCCTGCTCCTGCAAGGATTTAAGAGGCAGAAGGATCATGCCCACCTAGAGCCGGTACCCTCCTTTAGAGCTTCTCTGGGTACCCGGATCCCTAGAGTCTCCTGTCCAGCATGCTGAGTGGCTCCCAGGGCCTGCGCGGGTCGGGGATAAGGGAAGCCATGTGATCCTAGGCCATAGGAGCTGGGTAGGGACTGCGAGAGCACGTCATGTCCCCTTTAACTGTGTACCCCAAATTCTCTTATCTCAGCCTGATCCTGCCCTGGGGAGGGTGTGCTAGGGAAAAAATGAAGAAGAGTGCTGGGAGTCAGAGAAAGAGGTGGACAGAGAGGAAAGTAAGTTCCCATATTCAATTCTCAGCCCTGTCATTGGACTCAGACTATTCACTACCCCCAAGGCCAGGATCCTCCACTCTGTCCCCTCTGTTACTGAAGATTCAGAGCTACTGCTAGGATCTGAGATTCAGCCCCAGAATATGTTTGAGATTATGCAAATAAATACTTAAGTATGGCTATTTTCATATGCTTTAATGTTGCAAGAACTGTCATCAACGTAATAAGCCTTTTCAAATTCTGAGTCTAGTGACCAAAATTTTCTTAATAAGAGCATTATGTTTCTGCCTATCTTTATAAAAACCAACCTGACTATAGGTACGGGTGATTATCAGGGGAGCAAATTCCCTTATAAAGCTACGCTGAAGAGGAGGGTTTATAGCAATACTTCATCATCTAGGTCAAGCCCTTTTCTCATTTTTTTTTTCATGATTATAATATGACTTTCCATCACTACAGTGACGGCAAGCAAAGCAGGTAAATTGTGTCACCCTTGCTTCTGGGCTGTCATCAACACAGACAACTCTCAGGCAAGTGGCACTCCTACCTTTTTGAAGAACTGAAACACTTCTCAAACATGGGTGTGCTTAGAATCACCTGGAGCACTTATTATATAGATGGCTGGATCCTACCTTCAGAGGTTTTGATTCCAGAGATTGGGGTGGGGCAGAAGAATTTGGTTTTCTCACAAGTTCTCAGATGATGCAGATGCTGCTAGTACAAAGCACACCTTGAGAACTACAGGTATGCCTCAGACACTGCTGGTTTGGTTCTAGACCACTGCAATACAGCAGATATCACAATAAAGTGAGTCATACAAATTTTGAGGTTTCCCAGTGCATATAAAAGTTATTTTTGCACTGTACTCTTAAGTGTGCAACAGTATTATGTCTAAAAGACATACCTTAATATAAAAATACTTTCTTTCCAAAAAATGCTAACCATCATCTGATCCTTTAGTCATCTTTTCTGCTGGTGGAGGGTGTTGCCTGATGTTGATAGCTGCTGACTCATCAGGGTGGTGTTTGCTGAAGGTTGGGGTGGCTGTGACAATTTTTTTTTTTTTAATTTATTTGGCTGCACTGAGTCTTAGTTGCAGTACACAACTTATCTTTCCTTCAAGTCCTTTTTCTTTCATTCACAACTTGGCTAAGTGTTTGGTGCAAGAGGTCCAGCTCTTGGCCTATCTCAGCTTTTGTCCTGCCTTCCTCACTGAGCTTCATCATTTCTAGCTTTTAATTTGAAGTAAGAGACGTGTAACTCTTTCACTTGCACACTTGAAGGCCATTGTAGGGTTATTAATTGGCCTGATTTTAATATTGTTGTGTCTCAGGGAATAGAAGGGCCTAAGGAGAGGAAAAGAGATTGTGGAATGGCTGGTCAGTGGAGCAGTGAGAACACACACAGCCCCTGTCAATTAAGTTTACTGTTTAATATGGGTGCGTTTGTGGCACCCCAAAACAGTTACAATAGTAACATCAAGTTGGATCACTGATCACAGATCAATATAACAAATATATTGATAATGAAAAGTTTGAAATATTGCAAGAATTATCAAAATGTGACACAGAGACACAAAGTAAGCAAATAGTCGGAAAAATGGCACCAATGGACTTGCTTGTTACAGAATTGCCATAAACCATCAATTTATTTAAAAGGCATTATCTGTGAGGCACAATAAGGCAGAACATAATAAAAAGAGGTATGCCTATAGTGGAATAGAGGAATTGTTGTCCCTTAATTACCTGAAAGTAAATTGGCCCATTTTATTTTTTAAAAAGTTTCTTTTATTGAAGTATAGTTGCTGCATGACATTATAGTAGTCTTGCCTGGAGAATTCCATGGGCAAAGGAGCCTGGCAGGCTACAGTCCATGGGATTGCAATGAATTGGACATAACTGAGCAACTAACACACACACACACATTATAGAAGTTACAGATGTACAATATAGTGATTCAGTTTTTAAAGGTTATATTCCATTCATAGTTATTATAACATACTGGCCATATTCCCTGTGTTACGCAGTTTATCTTCTGATAGTTTCCACCTCTTAACTCTCTCTCTCTATATTGCCCTTTCCCTCCCCACTGGTAACCGCTAGTTTGTTCTCTGTAAGTCTGCTTCTTTTTGTTACAGTCACTAGTGTGTTGTACTTGTAAGATTTCACATATAAGTGATACTGTGCAGTATTTGTGTCTGACTTATTTCATTTAGTATGGTAATCCCTAGATCCATCCATGTTCTGCAGATGGCATTATTTCATTCTCTTTTCTGGCTGAGTAGTATTCCAGTGGATATATAGGTGCTACACCCTCTTTCTTTTGAGATTATTTTTAATTAATTAATTTATTTTAATTGGAGGCTAATTACAATATTGTTACAGTACATCCTCCTTATGCATTCATCTGCTGATGGAAGTTAGGTTGCTTCCATACCTTGGTTTTTATAAATAGTGCTGCTATGACATTGGGGTGCCAACCTTTAGTTTAGATCTGAACACCTGAAAGGAGGACCATACATGAGTAACTAAGGTATCTTCACCATTAAGCAGTCTTAGTTATTGCTTCAAATAGCTTTCCTATGGTCCTGAATTCCAGATGTCTATATTTTCTCTCTTCTAGTTCTTCTTTCTAAATTACTGTTTAAAAATTTTACACCTTTATTGAGATATATTATACATACTAAACAAATCACCATCTAAATTATACATTTTAGTGTATGATTAAATGTTTTTTAGAAACTTTTTGTCTCCCATAAAAGAAACCATATGCCTATCAAACTTCCCTTGTGGCTCAGCTGGTAAAGAATCCACCTGCAATGAGGGAGACCTGGGTTTGATCCCAGGGTTGGGAAGATCCCCTGGAGAAGGGAAAGGCTCCTACTCCAGTATTCTGGCCTGGGGAATTCCCTGGGCTGTATTGTCCATGGGGTCGCAAAGAGTCAGACACAACTGAGCGACTTTAACTTCACTCCCCATTCTGCCCCTTGCCATTCCCCTCGTCACTGCCCAGTCCTAAACAACAACCAACCTACTTTTTCTCTTCATAGATTTGCCTGTTGGGACATTTCACACAGATAGAATCATACAGTATGTGACCTTTGGTGACTAGCTTCGTTCACTTAGCACAATGCTTTCAAGATTCATTCATGTTTCTGTTGTATAGATATACAACATTTTGTTTATGAATATTTCAACTGAAGGGTATTTGAGTTGTTTCTACTTATTGGCTATTATGGAAAATGCTGTAGTGAACATTCATCAGCAGGTTTTTTTTGTGGACATATATCTTATATGGTGTATATACCTGGAGCCCCCTGAACACAGCTTTGGGGTTTTTACACAATACTGTGTGTACGTATATGTCTGTCTCCCTCCAAAGGCTGGGAACTCTCTGCAGAGCAAAGACTTTCTTTTTATCTTTATAACATCAACATCTAGTCATCTGATTGGTAATCAATAAATGTTTGAATGCATGAAAACAAAATCAGGAATGCCTTATAATTCTAAAAAGGAAATTGATGAGTGAAACAACTAATCAAGCCAGGATTGCCTCTAAGCAATATTGCCTCTTGCCTGTAAGCCTCCTGGGAAAGAAAAATTGTCCAAACAGGTCTGCAATAGAACTTTCTGCATGATGTAATTCTCAACCTCCTTCTGGGAAGTAATTTGCATTCCTGATTAAATGCTTGAACAATTCTCTGATACTCTAAATGATTAAGAATTGGGAAGTTAGCGTTTGTCCACCCAACTGACTGACTAATAATCTTTGATCATACTATTTTTTTTCCTTACTGTCAATCTTTTCAGAGTGTTTGAAATTGTAACACATGCTTGTAAATAATTTGGAAAGTTCTTTCTAAAAACACAGTTTGTCTTAAGACTGTCTCTGAGCCCTCTCACTCTCATAACAACTTACATGTGAATGCAGTATCTTATTTATTCTCTCTCTTCATTCCATCTTTCTTTCCCAGCCATCCCAGGCCTAGAAAAAGGCTGAGTCTAGGACGGTGGATGGTGGTACCATGTGAAGGAAGTGGGAAGTGGACAGATGGCTAGTATGAGGGTGGGAGTCTCATGCAATTAGACACAAGAGAGGAAAGGGGAGCTAATGCGTCCTCAAAGAAGTGGAGACCAATAGATGACGAGGGCACAGACCTTGTGGACTTGCTAAGAAGCTTGGATTCCATACACGTACCAATGGATTAAATTAACACTAGCCAGGATCTTCTGAAATTCAGAAAAAAATATACTGCATGTGATTGAAGTTTTAAAAAGAAGAGTATTCCTATCAATCAGGATAGGCTAGGATGTGGTGAGCAGAGAACAGTTCCCAAACCTCAGTGGCTTAGAATATCCACAGTTTTTTTGTTTGTTTATATCACATGTCCAAGCAGTGGGGTGAAGGCTCTGCGTCACATGATCCCCACTCAGGACCCACGACAACAGAGGCTCCCCATCTTATGATGCCATTGCTCCGAGGGGTGTTACAACAGAAGAGAGAGAAAATGAGAAACATAGCAGCAATTAATTCCAAGCAAATGATTCTTTTTGGAATTGACAAAAGTCTCACATGTCTTTGGTCGAAGATTGCAAGGTCACACCCAACTTCAAGGCAGGCAGGAAAAGGTAATCATTCCATGTTCCTGGAAAGAGAAAAGTACTTGAAATATTTCTGAAGACTGGGACTGTCTACCCCACATAGCTTTGTTCCATGTGGAACAAAGACAGAATAGTCACTTCAGACCGTGGCCGATGTGCTTGATGGTGGTGAGAAAGAGAACTGAGTTAACATCTGTATGTCTGAGTACAAGCGAGGTTTTCAGACCTTCAGGATGGTGGTGTGAGGAGCTTGGTAGACCCTTTCTCCAACAAAACATTGAATTGGTGAACATTGTAACAACTGTTTAAAGTCTGTGGAAATTGTCCCTAAAGCATCCAGCAAATCCAGAAACGTTTTTTTCAAGAAAATATCTCAGTAACTATTGAGAGTTGGTAGCATTGGAACCATGGCCTGTTCTCACACCTCTTCTCCTTGCTTCATGTGATGAAAGCTCTGTCCCAAGAGAGTGTGGCTGAGAAGATGCAGGACACAGCTCCTGGTCTCCCCGCTGCCCACCCTGCATCCCCAGCTCCCAGCCCAGGTTGGTGGTTTTCCTCTGGGAGGGTCAGACTGACTGTGTCCTCTCCAGTCCTGTGTGTGGAGGTGCTCTCTCTGGCAAGCATGAATGGGAGGTCTGAGCTCCCTTTCCTCACTCAGCTCTTACGCATGTGGCAGGGGCTCTGTCCCAGGAATAAAAGGCTGAAGACACTGGGGCCTCAACCATCCCCTCCCAGGCCTGCTTGTAGGGTGGACTTGCCATGTCAGATGGGCTAAGAAAAGAAGACCAAAGATTATCAGTTCCCAAGTAGAGCAGAGGTTTTGCTCCAGGAGAAGTGAATCATTGTCCCTCCCTCTAACTCTGGTACAGGGGTCTATCCCAAAGGAGAGGCAGGATGTGAAAATGACATTTCCTCCAAAGAGGATGGTCGTACTTGGAATAGAGCACAGAGAAATTGATGCTGAAGGTCATTGCCAGAAACAATGGAAGTCTTGGTGGTGAGCAGTTACACAGATGCTGCTAGCTCAGTGATAATAGAGCAGTAAGCAAAGCGGCAAGTTGAAAATAGACAGCCAGCTAAGAAAAACCCTCCTGAGATTATACCACCCCAGGGGTCTAGAGGGCTTCTGTGATAGCTCAGCTGGTAAAGAATCCACCTGCAATTAGGAGACCATAGCTCAATGCCTGCTGCTGCTGCTAAGTCGCTTCAGTCGTGTCTGACTCTGTGCGACCCCATAGACGGCAGCCCACCAGGCTCCTCTGTCCCTGGGATTCTCCAGGCAAGAACACTGGAGTGGGTTGCCATTCCCTTCTCCAATGCATGAAAGGGAAAAGTGAAAGTGAAGTCGCTCAGTTGTGTCCGACTCTTCGCGACCCCATGGACTGCAGCCCACCAGGCTCCTCTGTCCATGGGATTTCCCAGGCAAGACTACTGGAGTGGGGTGCCATTGCCTTCTCCGAGCTTAATGCCTAGGTCAGGAAAATCCACTGGAGACAGGATAGGCTACCCACTCCAGTATTCTTGGGCTTCCCTGGTGGCTCAGCTGGTAAAGAATCTGCCTGCAATGTGGGAGACCTGGGTTTGATCCCTGGGTTGGGAAGATTCCCTGGAGCAGGGAAAGGCTACCCACGCCAGTTTTCTGGCCTGGAGAAATCCATGGACTGTATAGTCCGTGGGGTCACAAAGAGTTGGACACAACTGAGCAACTTTCACTTCGCTTTCAGGGGGTCTGGAAGGCTATTGTGCATGCATAGTACTCAAAGGAAAAAAACTGTCAACCTAAAAGCTACCATCCAGAAATGATGCTAATCCTTGACATTGTTGGTGGGAATTTAAAAACTGGAGCAGCTGCTTTGGAAACAGTTTGACAATTCCTCAAAAAGTTAAACTCCTAGGTCTTTACACAAGAGTAATGAAGGCACAGGCCACACAAAACATTGTACATGAATGCTATAGCAACACGATTCATAAACAGCCGGAAAGGGTGCAAAATCCAAATGTCCATCAGATGTTAAGAGGACCTATGTGATGTAGTCATACAGTGGAGTAGGGTGAGGCGGTAAAAAGAGATGACATCCTGAAGCATGCTTCCATGTGGGTCACCCTTGAAAACACTCTGCTAAGTGAAAGAAGTCAGTCGCAAAGACCACATATTGTATGATTCCACTTCTATAAAATTTCCAGAATAGACAAATCCATAGAGACAGAGAGTGTATTGTTGGTTGCCTAGCCTGGGAAATTCCGGAGGGAATGGAGAATGAGCGTGTATTAGTTTCCTGTGGCTAGTGTAACAAAAAAAAATACTGACAAACTGGATGCTTTAAAATAAGAGAAATTTATTCTCTCACAGTTCTGGGGGCTAGAAGTCCAACATCAAGGTGTTGGCAGGGCCATGTTTTCTCCAGAGACTCTATTTGCTTTACAATACTGTATTCGTTTGTTACACATCGACATGAATCAGCCATGAGTGTACATGAACTCCCAATCCTGACTTCCACCTCCCCCCTCCCGCCCCACACCCTCTCTCTGGATTATCCCCGTGCATCAGTTCCAAGCATCCTGCATCCTGCATCAAACCTGGACTGGCGATTCGTTTCACTTATGATATCACACATGTTACACTGCCACTCTGCCAACCCATCCCACCCTCTCCCTCTCCCAGAGTCCAAAAGGCCATTCTATACATCTGTGTCTCTTTTGCTGTCTTGCGTACAGGTTTATTATTACCATCTTTCTAAATTCCATATATATGTGTAAGTATACTGTATTGGTGTTTTTCTTTCTGGCTTACTTCACTCTGTATAATCGGCTCCAGCGTCATCCACCTCATTAGAACTGATTTCCAGAGACTCTAGAAGAAGCTCCTTCTTTGATTTTCTGTCCGTGGCGGCCCCAGGTACTCCTTCACTGTGGCCGCGAAGCTCCAGTTTCTGTCCCCATCGTCCATCTCTGTCTGGCTTCCCATGCATTCTCCTCCAACCCATCCCACCCTCTCTCTCTCACAGAGTCCAAAAGGCCATTCTATACATCTGTGTCTCTTTTGCTGTCTTGCGTACAGGTTTATTATTACCATCATTCTAAATTCCATATATATGTGTAAGTATACTGTATTGGTGTTTTTCTTTCTGGCTTACTTCACTCTGTATAATCGGCTCCAGCGTCATCCACCTCATTAGAACTGATTTCCAGAGACTCTAGAAGAAGCTCCTTCTTTGATTTTCTGTCCGTGGCGGCCCCAGGTACTCCTTCACTGTGGCCGCGAAGCTCCAGTTTCTGTCCCCATCGTCCATCTCTGTCTGGCTTCCCATGCATTCTCCTCTCTGTGTACATCAGTCTCCAAATTCCCCTCTTCTTATAAGGATACTAATCATGTTTATTAGGGCCCACCCTAATGGTCTCAACTTGATTACATCTATAGACATAACCAAATAAGGTCACATTCACATGTTACTAGGGGTTAATACTTCAGTGTATCTTGTGGGAAATGTAGGGTTTCTTTTCAAAGGTGATAAAAATGTTCTAAAATTGGTTATGATGATGGTTGCACAGCTCCTTGACTATTCAAAGAAACCCTAAATTGCAGATTTTCAGTGGATGAATAGTATGGCATGTAAATTATATCTGGTTAAAATGAGAAAAAAAAAAATGAAAGAGATGGACTTTCCTGGCTTCCAGTAGTTCAGACTGTATACTTCCAATGCAGGGGGGCACAGGTTCAATCCCTAGTCAGGGAATTAAGATCCCACATGGTGCAATGCAGCAGGGGAAAAAAAGAGAGAGAGACATTCCCAGATTTTGAAAGGAAAAACAAAACAGAGAATTCATGATTAGCAGGCCTTCCTTAAAGAAATACTAAAGGAGGTTCTTTCAGCTGGAAAGGTAGGGGCAACCAGTAATTCAAATCCACAGGGAAAAGAAGAGTTTCAGTAAAGGTAATTGCATAGGTAATGAGAAAAGACAATATAATTACACATTTCTTTTTCTTTCTTCTTGTTGCTGACATAAAAAAAAGTTGTATAAAAGAGAGGAACCTGCATATGTGCTTTCACTTGTATGAAGCCAGAACGACTCCAGCGTTTCTCCTGAATTTTAGCTGTTTACTTAGACTGGTTCTGTCCGGCTTCCAAGATGCTCCCAGCTCCTGAGATGTCCTGGCGTTGCTCAAGCCTCATGGGATCTCGGCCTGTTGAATCGGGTATTATTCTACCAGCACCCCTCCTGAAATGGAAACCAAATAATCGTTTTTGAGACATTTCTAGTTGCTTTTGATATCGGTGGGGCTTCCCTGATGGCCTGGGGTCGCAAAGAGTCAGACGCAACTGAGCGCAGCACACCCACGTCCATCCTTGATATTGGTGAAAAAACTACAAATGTTCTTTGCTGAAGGAAAAAAATAAAGCTTATATAAAAGCTAATCACACTTTCTAAATAACAAAAATATTTGACTGGAGTTAAAAACTAAAGGTTAAGGATGAAGGTCTGTTTTCGGAGATTTAATCCCTTGGCTGTGGTCCTGCCCTTTGTTGCATGGAGAGATTTTCTAAAGCAAAGGTCAGCATCTGTCTGGGAAGTGACCAGTCTGCATATAATGCAGCCTCTTCTTTTCTTTTTTAAATGGCATCAATGGATTCCACACTGTTTTCATTAGCCTGGCTCTTGGGTATCTGGAGAGAGTTATTGGCATCATCCAAATTGGTGGCAGTTGTTCTGGATATTCTGTTGGGGTGTCTGATTATGATGAAGATCCAGGGTATTTTTCATCCAGAGAACAAGTGAGGCTATGCATTGGCCTGGGAGTTTTTTTATTCCCATGTTCTACTGCCATTTGTTCTAAAATCTAAAAGAACACCAATACAACTCTATCCTGAATGGTTTGTATTAGCAGCAGAGGATCAACCTGAATTGCTGCCACCAGAGGACCATGGGGTGGAGGTGAGGCTGAAGTCACAATTACCTTACCTCATAAGGGAACTCCATTCAGTTCAGTTCAGTCACTCAGTTGTATCAGACTCATTGCAACCCCATGGACTGCAGCACGCCAGGCTTCCCTGTCCATCACCAACTCCTGGAGCTTGCTCAGACTAGTTTCCAGTGAGTCAGTGATGCCATCCAACCACCTCATCCTCTGTTGTCCCCTCCATTGGTCCTCCCCAACAAGAGGAGCCGTCTCCTGGAGACCATCAGAGTCCAGTGGAGAGGCCCAAGGACAGCAGGGCTGGAGGAAGAATTTGGTGTCTGGGTATCTGTGGATCCTGGTAGAAGTTTGAAGCTACTCATGCTCTCTGAGCCCTAAAAGGCTAAGAGGGGCTGCAGAACGGGTGAACTGAGTCTGTCCTGACCAAACTTAGGGACCTCTAGAGAGATTCCATTTCATTATTCCAAGAGGGAGCTGATGACAATAACCATACTACTGGGGACGCCGCCATCGCTGGCAGTCCAGTCACTAGACTTGGGCACGGAGGCTTGCAGAGAACTATTGAGCTTGCTGAGCCTGGGCCAGGGAAAGAACAGCAGTCAGGAATCAAGGACTTGGCAGAGTTGCTCCTTCTGGCCTCTCTGAGGGAGAACCCATCCCCATGTCTCCCCCCAGCTTCCTGCTGGTCCTTGGCTGGCGG
The DNA here is from genome assembly GCA_006408695.1 of Aepyceros melampus. Taxonomy (NCBI): domain Eukaryota; kingdom Metazoa; phylum Chordata; class Mammalia; order Artiodactyla; family Bovidae; genus Aepyceros; species Aepyceros melampus. Next base: position 66,318 of record SJXQ01006692.1, on the reverse strand, counting down.
ATTTATCAGGCAATCCTGCTTCTTCCCTGCATCTTGGTGTGTCCTTCTCTGTCTCTTACGAGGTCCTCTAACTGGAGTTAGAGCCTCCACTAATCCGGTGTGATCTTATCTTGATTCTTAATTACATCTACAGAGGCACTACTTCTAAATAAAGTCAAATTCTGAGGTAGACATAAATTTGGTGGGGATACTATTCAACTAAAATGGACTGGAATGGGTGAATTTAACTCAGATGACTATTATATCTACTACTGCGGGCAGGAATCCCTCAGAAGAAATGGAGTAGCCATCATGGTCAACAGGAGAGTCCGAAATGCAGTACTTGGATGAAATCTCAAAAACGACAGAATGATCTCTGTTCGTCTCCAAGGCAAACCATTCAGTATCACAGTTATCCAAGTCTATGCCCCAACCAGTAATGCTGAAGAAGCTGAAGTTGAACGGTTTTATGAAGACCTACAAGATCTTTTAGAACTAACACCCAAAAAAGATGTCCTTTTCATTATAGGGGACTGGAATGCAAAAGTAGGAAGTCAAGAAACACCTGGAGTAACAGGCAAATTTGGCCTTGGAATGCGGAATGAAGCAGGCCAAAGACTAATAGAGTTTTGCCAAGAAAATGCACTGGTCATAGCAAACACCCTCTTCCAACAACACAAGAGAAGACTCTACACATGGACATCACCAGATGGTCAACACCGAAATCAGATTGATTATATTCTTTGCAGCCAAAGATGGAGAAGCTCTATACAGNGGGCAGGAATCCCTCAGAAGAAATGGAGTAGCCATCATGGTCAACAAAAGAGTCCGAAATGCAGTACTTGGATGCAATCTCAAAAATGACAGAATGATCTCTGTTCGTCTCCAAGGCAAACCATTCAATATCACAATTATCCAAATCAATGCCCCAACCAGTAACGCTGAAGAAGCTGAAGTTGAACGGTTTTATGAAGACCTACAAGATCTTTTAGAACTAATACCCAAAAAAGATGTCCTTTTCATTATAGGGGACTGGAATGCAAAAGTAGGAAGTCAAGAAACACCTGGAGTAACAGGCAAATTTGGCCTTGGAATGCGGAATGAAGCAGGGCAAAGACTAATTGAGTTTTGCCAAGAAAATGCACTGGTCATAGCAAACACCCTCTTCCAACAACACAAGAGAAGACTCTACACATGGACATCACCAGATGGTCAACACTGAAATCAGTTTGATTATATTCTTTGCAGCCAAAGATGGAGAAGCTCTATACAGTCAACAAAGACAAGACAAGGAGCTGACTGTGGCTCAGATCATGAACTCCTTATTGCCAAATTCAGACTTAAATTGAAGAAAGTGGTCAAACTAGTATCCCGTGAATTGAAAGGCAAACTCTTAACCGCTGGACTACCACAGAAGCCCTCAAAGTTTGTTTAAGGGGGAAAACCTACACTAGACTGGCACCTAAGTTCAAACTCTGCTGTAAACTAGTCTAAGGCCTCAAAAAGAGGCAAAGCAGCAATTCTGAACTAGAGAAGATCCTCACATTCCCTGGTGGCTGAGAGGTTAAAGCATCTGCCTGCAATGCGGGAGACCCAGGTTCGATCCCTGGATTGGGAAGATCCCCTGGAGAAGGAAATGGCAACCCACTCCAGTATTCCTGCCTGGAGAATCCCATGGATGGAGGAGCCTGGTAGGCTACAGTCCACGGGGTCGCAAAGAGTCGGACACGACTGAGCGACTTCACTCACTCAGGAGCCAAATGGCCTGGATACCTATGGAATGGATATAATCCATATCATTCTCTGTGTTGTATTTCTGTTCCCCCACTAGACTTGAGGGCATGAATTCAGGTTTTACTCACTTTTAACTCATCAGAATTTGGTATTTAGTAGGTGACAATGTTTATTTACAATACTTACATTCTCCTAGCTATAGAAAAACACAAGTGTGGTAGGAACTGGCTGGCTATTCACCAAACTCCTTTTCCTTTCCTCCTGGGCCCAAAACTAGTTTACATTTCCAACTGAACTTGACCAATAAATTGGGCAAAAATGGATGTGTCACTTGCTGACCCAGTCCATGAACACTTTCCATGTGGTCCCCGCCCCATCTTTCTTCTCTCGCCTGCCTCTGGATGTTAGTACCCATAGCAACCTTGGGAGCTAGTGTCAAAGATTGCAGAGCCTATGTCAGCTTGGATCCCTGAATGAGCCTCTTTTGGAAGACCCTTGCTGCCAATTAGACTCAACATGAGTAAGAAATAAAGTTTTCTTTTGTTAAGCTACTGATATTTAGAGTCTGTTTGTTTCAGCAGCTAGTACTATCCTAACCCAATACAACACATTAAATAGATAATGCTTTACTGACATTATTGAAGGAAAAGTATCATAATGTTAAGTGTGCTAATATTTAGTCAGTCCTGGGCTTGAGTTCTGGATTTGACACTTTCCAACTCAGAGATGTTGGATATACGTTTAGCACTCTGATCCCAAATCAGCGTTGTTGAGAAGATTAAATGAAATCTCTCATGGCTATACCCTAGCGTAGTGCCTAGCACTTTGAGTCACACATGTAGTGTGACTACATGGCTGTGAGAAGTGCAGTCCTCTCCGTTTGACTGACTTCTTCCTGATCTCTTCCAGTCTCAGGATCTCACACTTAATCTCTTTTCTAATTAAAAAAAAGAAGAAGTTGTCATCAGATCTGGGCTTGCCTTCTGATATGGCACATTTTGAACTCTGATAATTTTTTCAGCTATGTATTATCTCAAAGGCTATTCAAGTTTCAGAGTCCACCTCTTAAGAAACATACTTTTCCATGTGTCCCTCTTTGGACAATTGTAAGATTGTCAGACTCTTCAATATGTTAACAAAGTTCTATAAAGAACCCTGATTTGACTCTAGGAAGGAACTCTAATGGCATTATGAATGCTGCCACTCAGACCTAGCATGACTATAAATGAGGGAAGGGACACTATGTCCTTGAGTCTTACACTAGGCAGTGAATATTTTCTACTACCCATTTTAACCATTACTTATAACCACTGCCCCGAAAAGAACATGATTTTGTTTTCCAAAGAGCTGACTGAGCCCGGTAAGATTTAATCCAAATGAAAACTTGGATTTTGCTAAATGATGTTTTTACTATCCAAATATGGCTTAAATTTGCCAGATTATGGAATTCCACCCTGCTCAATTTGTTATCATTTTCATTTATATGTCTGTAGTCAGATGTTTCTTGTTTATAAAGAAGGAAGTCTTTGCCAAGTCAGTGAAAGCCAGAGAACCACATTGTCCTTTAAAGGACAATACTAAGGTTTCTGTACATTTTCTCTGAACTGATTGGAATGTGAAGTTGGCAAAAGCAAGGTGATCCCCAGCCACAGATGCCATATGAGAGAAACACAAAAGGGCAGAATCCAAGACCAAAAGGCTTGAGTGCCCATAATGGCAAGCACCAGGTCAGTACTTTTTTTTTTTTTTTTTTTTTAAGATCAGTACAGCTCTGCACAGTATACCAGTGCTAGGCGATTTTAGATTAGGTAATCTGGCAACAAACACCCTCTTCCAACAACACCAGAGAAGACTCTACACATGGACATCACCAGATGGTCAATACTGAAATCAGATTGATTATATTCTTTGCAGCCAAAGATGGAGAGGCTCCATAAAGTCAGCAAATATAAGACTGGGAGCTGACTGTGGCTCAGATCATGAACTACTTATTGCTAAATTCAGACTGAAATTGAAGAACGCAGGGAAAACCACTAGACTGTACAGGTATGATCTAAATCAAATCCCTTAGGATTATACAGTGGAAGTAACAAATAGATTCAAGGGATTAGATCTGATAGCAGAGTGCCTGAAGAACTATGGAGAGAGGTTCGAGACATTATATGGGAGGCAGTCCCATCTTAAAGAAAAAGAAATGCAAAAACACAAAATGGTTGTCAGAGGAGGCCTTACAAATAGCTGAGAAAAGACAAGAAGCTAAAGACAAAGGAGAAAAGGAAAAATATACTCATCTTAATGCAGAGTTCTAAAGAACAGCAAGGAGAGATAGGAAAGCCTTCCTCAGTGATCAATGCAAAGCAATAGAGGGAAACAATACAATGGGAAAGACTAGAGATCTCTTCAAGAAAATTAGAGATACCAAGGGAACATTTCATGCAAAGATGGGCACAATAAAGGACAGAAACAGTATGGACCTAACAGAAGCAGAAGATATTAAGAAGAGGTGGCAAGAATACACAGAAGAACTATACAAAAAAGCTCTTCATGACCCAGATAACCACAATGGTGTGATCATTCACCTAGAGCCAGACATCCTGGAATGCAAAGTCAAGTGGGCCTTAGGAAGCATCACTATGAACAAAGCGAGTGGAGATGATGGAATTCCAGTTGAGCTATTTCAAATCCTAAAAGATGATGCTGTGAAAGTGCTCCACTCAATCTGCCAGCAAATTTGGAAAACTCAGCAGTGGCCACAGGACTGGAAAAGGTCAGTTTTCATTTCAATGCCAAAGAATGTTCAAACTACCACACAATTGCACTCAACTCTCATGCTAGCAAAGTAATGCTCAAAATTCTCCAAGCCAGGCTTCCACAGTACGTGAACTGGGAACTTCCAGATGTTCAAGCCGGATTTAGAAAAGGCAGAGGAACCAGAGATCAAATTGCCAACATCCGCTGGATCATCAAAAAAGCAAGAGAATACCAGAAAAACATCTACTTCTTCTTTATTGACTATGTCAAAGCCTTTGACTGTGTGAATCACAACACACTGTGGAAAATTCTTCAAGAGATGGGAATACCAGACCACCTTACTTGCCTCCTGAGAAATCTGTATGCAGGTCAAGAAGCAACAGTTAGAACAGACATGGAACAACAGACTGGTTCCAAATTGGGAAAGGAGTACATCATGGTGTATATTGTCACCTTGCTTATTTAAGTTACGAGCAGAGTACATCATGCTAAATGCCAGGCTGGATGAAGCATAAGCTAGAATCAAGATTGCAGGAAGAAATATCAATAACCTCAGACATGCAGATGACACCACCATTATGGCAGAAAGTGAAGAGAAAGTAAAGAGTCTCTTGTGCTGAAAGTGAAAGAGAAGAGTGAAAAAGCTTACTTAAAACTCAACATTCAGAAAAGTAAGATCATGGCATCCAGTTCCATCACTTCATGGCAAACAGATGGGGAAACAATGGAATCAGTGACAGACTTTATTTTCTTGGGCTCCAAAATCACTGCAGATGGTGACTGCAGCCATGAAATTAAAAGACGCTTACTCCTTGGAAGAAAAGTTATGACCAACCTAGACAGTATATTAAAAAGCAGAGACATGACTTTGCCAACAAAGGTCCATATAGTCAAAGCTGTGGTTTTTCCAGTAGTCATGTATGGATGAGAGAGTTGAACTGTGAAGAAAGCTGAGTGCCGAAGAACTGATGCTTTAAAACTGTGGTGTTGGAGAAGACTCTTGAGAGTCCCTTGGACTGCAAGGAGATCAAACCAGTCAATCCTAAGGGAAATCAGTCCTGAATATTCAGTGGAAAGACTGTTGCTGAAGCTGAAACTCCAATTCTTTGGCCACCTGATGTGAAGAACTGACTCATTAGAAAAGACCCTGATGCTGGGAAAGATTGAAGGCAGGAGAAGGAGATGACGGAGGATGAGATGGTTGGGTGGCAGCACCGACCCAATGGATATGACTTTGAGTAAACTCCGGGAGCTGGTGATAGACAGGGAGGCCTTGTGTGCTATAGTCCATGGGGTCGCAAAGAGTTGGACACGACTGAGGGACTGAACTGAACTGAAGGATTGTTAACTTGCTGAGTGCACTGGGCAGGATGTGGGTCTCATGCCACCATTGTTTTATTGTTTGGGGTCACTCTCATGCTTCCGTTGCATGGTTTTATTGTGAAGCAAGCCTGCTTGATTTTGTGATTAACCAAATCTTTTTTCTTGAGTGATCATTAACAAACAGATTCTCCCAGATTTTTTCTACTTATAATCCCCTAGTATAATTATTTAATCACCTACATCTTCCCTTTACTCTGTGTGTGTCATTTACAACATCAATGACTGCTTGTTTCTATTTGCTTTCTGTTTGTGCCTAATTGTCCTCTTTCTTTAAGATACTTATTAACTTAATTAATAAATATTAATTAAATTAGGAACCACTCTGTTTCCTGAGGGACAAGAAAGCCACCTTCATCACCAAACAATATTAAAAGAAAACAAAACAGCACAGATTAAATCTATAACTGAGAATAAAAGATTTAATTAGACCCTAAAATATAAACCGCTAAGATTCTGGGCCTAACCGAAAACAAATAAATTAAAGCCTTAAGTAACCCTCTTCCAGATTTAAAAATTGTTTGGGGAAAAATGGTTTCAGTTCAGTTCAGTCGCTCAGTCGTGTCTGACTCTTTGCGACCCCATGAATCGCAGCACGCCAGGCCTCCCTGTCCATCACCAAATCCCAGAGTTCACTCAGACTCACGTCCATTGAGTCCGTGATGCCATCCAGCCATTTCATCCTCTGTCGTCCCCTTCTCCTCCTGCCCCCAATCCCTCCCAGCATCAGGGTCTTTTCCAATGAGTCAACTCTTTGCATGAGGTGGCCAAAGTACTGGAGCTTCAGTTTTAGCATCATTCCTTCCAAAGAAATCCCAGGGTTGATCTCCTTAAGAATGGACTGGTTGGATCTCCTTGCAGTCCAAGGGACTCTCAAGAGTCTTCTCCAACACCACAGTTCAAAAGCATCAATTCTTCGGCGCTCAGCCTTCTTCACAGTCCAACTCTCACATCCATACATGACCACAGGAAAAACCATAGCCTTGACTAGAGGGACCTTAGTCGGCAAAGTAATGTCTCTGCTTTTGAATATACTGTCTAGGTTGGTCATAACTTTCTTCCAAGGAGTAAGCATCTTTTAATTTCATGGCTGCAGTCACCATCTGCAGTGATTTTGGAGCCCCAAAAAATAAAGTCTGACACTGTTTCCATAAATCCCAGGGTTGATCTCCTTAAGAATGGACTGGTTGGATCTCCTTGCAGTCCAAGGGACTCTCAAGAGTCTTCTCCAACACCACAGTTCAAAAGCATCAATTCTTCGGCGCTCAGCCTTCTTCACAGTCCAACTCTCACATCCATACATGACCACAGGAAAAACCATAGCCTTGACTAGAGGGACCTTAGTCGGCAAAGTAATGTCTCTGCTTTTGAATATACTGTCTAGGTTGGTCATAACTTTTCTTCCAAGGAGTAAGCATCTTTTAATTTCATGGCTGCAGTCACCATCTGCAGTGATTTTGGAGCCCCAAAATAAAATGGTTTAGATCTTCAAAATCATGGCTATAATCTCTTTTAATGATTTTGTTAATGCTTTTTGGTATATATTTTTTTTAATTTTCACCTTTTGTAGACTCATACTCCAATGTTTAACATCTAAGAGACCTAAAGGGATGATGCTAACCAGAGTGACATTGACTTAAAGTTCTCCCAACAGAGAAGGGACAGTCAGCCAGGTGTTTTACTCATTCCCTAAGCAAGTCTGTGCCCCATCTCAGCCAGAAGTAGCTAATAATCAGCTGTTGCCCCTTTTACCCCCTTTTAAGCATAAAGGGGTAAACACCTGGATGGAGGATGAGAGGGACAGAGTGAATGGACAAAGTAGGTGTGATTAAATAGTTAATCCCACCAGGGGATTATTAAAAGATCTAGGAGACCTCTGTGTAAATTAGTGATTACTCAAGAAAGTACGTTTGCTTGACCACAAAACTAAGCAGGCTTGCTTCACAACAAAATCATTCAAAAGAAGCATGAAGCATGCCCCCAAACAATAAGACAATGACGGCATGAGAGTCACATCCCACCCAGTGAACTCAGTAAGTTAATGATCCCTAGGATATGCTCTCTGCACACATAAAAAGCAATAATTTTTATTTTTATGGACATAGTTTAACCATGTAGAGACAAGAAAACTCCCCTGCCTATGGAGGAAGAGCTGATGATGGAAGCATTGTCTATCAAGAAAGACAAAAAAGTTCTTCCTCTCCTCCCCACTGTTCCTTGATTATAAAACTGTAGCCCAGTTCTCGAGGATCAACATTTTTTGCCTGCCCTCTTACAAGCCTTGCAAGCATCCTGTTCTATTAAATCACTTATCTATTACTTTGCCGGAATATTTGTAATGTTTAAGTTAATACCTGAAAAGAGCTTGACAAAGTTCTTGAAACCTATAACTCGAAATGTGTTAGTAATTGCTACTTAAACAGTAGCTATTTACTTTCCACTAGCAATGGCACCCCATTCCAATACTCTTGCCTGGAAAATCCCATGGGCAGAGGAGCCTGGTGGGCTGCAGTCCATGGGGTCGCGAAGAGTCTGACACAGCTGAGCAAGTTCACTTTCACGCATTGGAGAAGGACATGGCAACCCACTCCAGTGTTCTTGCCTGGAGAATCCCAGGGATGCGGAAGCCTGGTAGGCTGCCATCTCTGGGGTCGCACAGAGTCGGACACGACTGATGCGACTTAGCAGCAGCAGCATTACTTTGCCTCTGGCTAAATTCTTTTCTGCAGTAAGACATAAAACACTATGGTACTGGAGCTCTTTGAGCCCCTGAAACATCACCCAGTGGTTTCACCTCCAGGCCTTGTGAAAACCACATATTTCCAAAGGCCTCTTAGGATTCAATCACCTAGCTGAGAACCACTGGGTGGATGTCTCAATCTCCTTGTCAAGACTTAACAATGACTTATGAACCATCCCGAAAAAATGGATTGGATACAGCCAGGTGTCCTTCAAATAAGGCACCCTAAACCTTAAGCTATGCTAAATACTCAAGCAATAAGTTCCACAAATATTTATTGTAAGAAAGAAATTTAACTTTAACTACTGAAGTCACTGTACTCAGGTGGGAGAAACAGACATGTGGACTATAGTGAAAGTGGAGTCGCTCAGTCATGTCCGACACTTAGTGACCCCATGGACTGTAGGGGGTCCATGCGATTTTCCAGGCAAGAGTACTGGAGTGGGGTGCCATTGCTTCTCCAGAGGATCTTCCTGACCCAGGGATCAAACCCAGGTCTTCCGCACTGTAGGCAGACACTTTACTGTCCGAGCCACCAGGAAAGTCACAACACCACCCAAATGAGAAGGTTAACATGAGGATGTTAATAGATTTGCTCTATCTGTAAAACTTTCTGAAGTAATTATTAGAAAGGACTATATACGAATTTTGAAAAGGCTAAAATACAAATACAAAATGGTATAAAATCACATGGGCAAAAGATGCTGACTTAGGCCTTGAAGAAAGAATGGCCTTCATGGATACGATATGAGTAGGATTTCAAACGGTGGAGATGCGAAGAAGGCATTGCCTGTAGAAGGAGAAGTATGAGCCAGGACAAGAGATAGAAACATTCTGGACTTCTTCAGGGCACAGGTTGCTACCCTGCGTGACAGAAAGGTAGAGTATGGAGCACAGTCAATTCCAGACAAAGTTAGAAAGAGATATGGAGACCCAATTGATGAAGTCCAGGAGTACTGCTTTCTGACTTCACATATGGGAGTCTTTTGGTCACTTTCTCTCCCAAAAGTTCAATTTTCCTGATTACATCAGAGAAAAAGATTCTATTTGATGCTCAGCTGGTTTGAACAGCTGCTAATGTCTTTTGAACAGGAAAGTGGGGTGAGAGCCGTCTACATGACCAGAAGTCATCAAGAGTCAGTGGTGGAAATTTTAGAGCAGTGGTTCTGAACACTCTGTGCAGTCACATGGGGAATTTTTTAAATGTCTGAAATGAGGCCCAGGAACCTGTAGTTTTGTTTTATTTTTTTAATTACTTTAATGAGCAATGGTTTTTCCAGTATGGAAAATATAACGTGGAGGGGAAGAAGTAATTTGGGAGTCACAGATCCACAAGTCCACTGCCACATCTGCAGAGACACCGGGAATTTTATGGCGTTCAAGAAGTTCATTTTCTCCCATTGCCTAATCCACATCTCATTATCTTGACTATCTTATCTGAGAAAGTACATACCTCACAAACTTAGAGGAAAGATAATTGATGATTATACGCTGGACAATCATCTCTAGCCCCAAACCATTACTCATAGGGCATTGTGATTCAAGGAGGGTATAATTTGTCACTGCCCGGTATCATGTTGAGCAAGTCAACTAATCTGAAGCTGAGGGTACAATGGGTGGGGAGCATGGAGAACATTTACTATTTGATCTGTGTGATAACCTAGAAAGATAGACTCCACTGTGCAGTTACAATAAAGTGGATCCATGCACAACATCTGAGCGACTGAACGGAACTGATGCACAACATCTAGTTTTTATAGCCAGCTTTCACTGCTGTTTATTTCCCAAGCTATTTCTTTTTCCCCTATTAAGAAATAGATCCTTCATTTTTATAACACTTTCATGAATATTCATTTGTCCTTAACTGTCTCAGAAAGTATTCCAAAATTTTTGAGAAGTGTCTGCTACCAAGAGATGCATGCTGGCATGCATGTGATACTAACATATTAGGATTTGGTTTTGAAGCACTGAATAAAGAATTAGATTTCATCTCCACTAGCCCTGAGTTTTCATTAAGTCCTATCAGTGAGACCAGTAAGTCAAAGCACTGATCTTTCCAGCTGATGTAATCTCTGTCAGACGATTGAGCCAGATCCCTAGTAAGCCTGCTGGCCTCACGGGCCTTCTCTTCTCGTGAAGCAGGAAGAAGGGTCCTTCCCAGATGACTTGCCAAGGGCAAGGTGGTGGTAATGGGGCTGGTGCCAACTCAGAGATGCTGTCATAATAATAAGGCTGTAGCCTCCAAAGCTCTGAACTTTTCTGAAAGGGACCCCAAGGCAGCCCAAAGGGGGAGGTGATTGGTCTAACAGAAGTCTCAAAGCACTGATCCATCATACTTAATAATTCACAGTGTAATGGTTATCTCAGTCTAAGAGGCATTTTGATCATTCAAGTGTGAATTTTGTGTCAGCTATGGGTGAGGCACTCAGTGGGTTTCAGTAATATACAATGGACCTTACCCAGAATGTGATTGTTACTGGAACAGGTGAGGAAAGGTGTCCCTCATTTATTAAGGACTAGCTTGTAAGGTAGTGTCCTGCCTGCAACAGCCATTTCATTTATTAATTCATTGAGCAAGCACTCAGAACAGTGTCAAGACACAAAGAAGAATGCCCTTCCCTCCTCCTTTTTTTTTTGCATCTTTCTTTCCTTCCTTCTTCTTTTCTTCCTTCCACAAATATGTAAGGAGTATCTATTACTGTGCCTTATGGACTAGGGTTAAAATGGTGAACCAAATTTAACTGATATTTTTTTAGTGCAGAAATTCTTAATCTGGGCTCTGTGGATTCCCCTAGAATCTGTGGACAGACTTCAGGGAGTTGCTGAGCTTGAATGATAAAAAATACATCTTTATTTTCACTAATCTCTAACTGCAATTTATCATTTGATTCAATCATGTGTGTAGGCAACAAAACACCTATGCCCAGATCACCAATAGGAATCACAGACATTTTTATCTCACATTACAGTTTCTTCGGACATCTCAAAAAAATTAGTGATTATGCTCATCACTACTTAAAAATTATGGTAGGTTTTGTTATTTAATGTGTTAATGAAGAAGCATATTTAACTATGTCTCAAATTTATATTTTAATATTTTGATGATTTTATTTCAATATTTGGTTTCCTTTGTAATCCTATGTATTTTACTTTATGCATTTTAAAACAGGATTCTGAGTAGGGTCCATAGGCTTCACCAGGTAGCAAAATGAATCTTGGATCAAAATGGTTATCAGTCCTTGCCCTAGGCCTTAAAGAAATAAACACACCAATATGTAATTGAAAATAGTGCTAAGAGCTCGTTAAAAAGTTTAGGTGTAGGAGATGCCTTACAGGAGAAGGCATGGCCTCCCCGGTTTCTAATCTAGTGGGACCTACCTGGACTCTACTTCCATCTCTCCTACACCAGGTCCCATGTGGGTCCTTGAGATATAACATCTGTACCTGCCAGTCTAGAAGAAGTCAGAGCCAACCACACGTAAGGAAATACGGAACCAAGATGATTTCTGTTAGAGAGCAGAGCCTGAAGAAAATGAACCAGGGTGATGAGGTAAAGAACAAAAGAGGTGCTCTGGGACATCCAGGAGGAGAGGGCGGGGCTCTCTGAGAAGGTAGCGCTTGCGCTGAGACCTCGAGGAGGAGATCTAGGGGAGGCATTTTACAGACAGATAGGACAAAGGGCCTGAGACAGGAGCAAGTAAGCTCTCAGTTCCCTTAAGTAATGGTAGCTGTTTCTCTGCCACACTCTGCTTTTGGAGGAAGAAACAAATCACAAGTTGCTGTATTCAGAGGTCCCACTTCATTCTTGAGAACTATGTTTCATCTGATATCCCAGAGCCCATACCCCTGATTTGGAGAGGCCTACAATAGTGGGGAAAAAAAAAACCTCTCCACTATAGGGATTGGGGAACAGTGACTATTTGCCTCTAAAATGCATCCCAATTCCACCTTTCAAGGCCTCCTGGATTCACATCTTTTCCCAGCTGGGTCCAAGGAAAGCTACTCATTTGCCCCTATGGCTTTGACCTTTAGAATAATCACTCTTTCCTAATTAAAAAAAAACCTACATCAAAGCTCCTGTCTGTCAGCAGCCTCTATGACATCATTTGTAGATTATTAAAATCTACAAAAATCCTACCCAGTGGCTATGAAACAAGCTCATATAAAGGACTTATTTTAAAAGAACACAATAATTCCAGGGGATATCATAAGGTCATTGCATGTTCAGCTCAATACCCTATAATAAATGTGAGCTGAATTATTGCACAAATGTCATCAAGGGCACATGGAATCATTTTTATTGAAAAGTGGACCGATTGCTCCTGGCAGACTACCATTCCAGATATTGCTAAACCTTCAACTGCTTTATTCATTTTCATAGCATCCCTTCTACTCTCACATACTTATAATGTCACAAGAAAATCAGTGAAGATTTGACATCTCATAAAAGATTGCAAACCTCCTTCCTATACAGTCCTATTAAGTTTCTACACTTAAGTCTGTGGTCAGATGTAAGACTGAGACCAATGGTCAGATGATAGACTAACCCACTGCAAAATCATGCATAATTATACTCCAATAAAAAAAGAAAATAAAATGAGGTAGGACTAGAGGTATGTGACTCCATTTGGTGACCAGGAGGGAAAATGAATGACTGTTAAGCCACAGCAGTAAAGGACTGCAGGAAAGAGATGGGTACCACCAATAGGCATTCAATTTCACAAAAAAAAAAAAAAAAAAAATTAAATGCCAGAAAATCATGTCCATGGGGCTTATTTATCATGACAACTCCAAGACAAGTTTATTTCCTGGGCTTTTAATCACCTCTAACTAGGAGAAGTATCCACAGAAAATGAGCTTTGTACCAGCAATACACTCTTCTTAGAATAAAGCTGGTATCTTGATTAATAACATTGATTAAAATCCAGCCTTGTGCAATGAAGGGTTGTCAGCAGCTTAGGAGTACACAGATCAGAACTCTTTAAAAGCAATGTGCTTTAAAAAAAAAAAAAGGAAGATTAAAAAAATGCACCTGTAAAAAAAAATGCACCTGTAAAAAAAATGATGAAAAGAATATGTATATATATGTATAACTGAATCACTATGCTGTACACCAGAAACTAACACAACATTGTAAATCAACTATACCTTGACTAAAATTTTTATTAAATACAAAAAAGTAACTCAACTATACTTCAGTTAAATTTTTATTAAATGCAAAAAATCATGCATAATTTACAAAAAATTGCATCTTAAATAAAGACAATAAATGTTAGAAATATTTCCGAAAATCAAGAATTGAGGCAAAAGGACTTTTGGCAGAAAGTTCAATTAGAAGTTCAGTTCAGTTCAGTCGCGTCCGACTCTTTGCGACCCCATGAATCGCAGCACGCCAGGCCTCTCTGTCCATCACCAACTCCCGGAGTTCACCCAGACCCACACCCATGGAGTCAGTGATGCCATCCAGCCATCTCATCCTCGGTCGTCCCCTTCTCCTCCTGCCCCCAATCCCTCCCAGCATCAGAGTCTTTGCCAATGAGTCAACTCTTCGCATGAGGTGGCCAAATACTGGAGCTTCAGCTTTAGCATCATTCCTTCCAAAGAAATCCCAGGGTTGATCTCCTTCAGAATGGACTGATTGGATCTCCTTGCAGAAGAATATCCCCAAATCCTTAAATTTCCAGTGAATCATCAGTGTAAAAGTTTTTCCTTCTAAAGCGATATTTTAAAAGAAACCCGGGGTAGCAGAAAGAGCCTTGAACTTGAAATCAGTTGATATAAGTTCCAGAACTACCTCTGCACCTGGTTCTCTGTGTGAACTTGAGTAGGTTTTACTTTGTACTACGTCGTCTCTCTGGACCTCTGTTTCCTAATGTGTAAAATTACCGGGTTAGGAGAGATTATTTCTGAGACATTTTGCAGTTCTAAAACTCGGCCTCTGTAATTAAAATAGGCACATGTATCACTAGGCAATAGATTTCTAACAGGAACACGATCCTAGCAAGTATCTTTAGACGTCCAATATGGTCCACGAAGGGACGCACGAGCACTGTGACAATCAGACGGGATATTTAGGCAGCTGGTGGGTTTTTCTCTTTTTTTAACTGGAAATCCACTGATGAATATATCTGGCATTATATTTGATCTTTTTCATGCCTCTCTGGGGTGATTTGTACCATTTCTGATGGGGCCTCTCCTGCGAATGGAGTTCACCCCTTCCCAAGAGAAAAGGAAGAGAAAGAGAAAAGCGTCACTCCCCAGTATATTCCAGGCAGCCTCACCCTGTGAAGAGCTCCCTTGTTCTCCAGTACATTTTTTTTAATTAATTTTTATTTTTTAGTTTGTTTTGCTTTACAATACTGTATTCGTTTTGCTATACATTGACATGAATCAGCCACGAGTGTACATGAACTCCCAATCCTTTTTTCAAAGGATTTCCAAATTAAAGGAATTTGAGGAGCACTGCATATGTTTATGAAGATTTACAATGAATACCAGCACATTAAAGAGTCAGAAATCCTGCCGTAAAAATTCCTGCCTAGCTTTAACTCAGTTTCCAAACTCATTTGTCTGCAGCCCTCTTTTTCAATTACCTACTACCTCAAGGAACCAGTGTTATGTGGAATCACTTTGGGAAGGTTGGAGTGCAGATCAGGGGCCCACTGAGAAAGAGCTCAATCAGGAGACATTCTCACGGGCATACCCACCTGCAATGAGTTCAGTGGTTGCCTCCAAAGGATGGGTCCAAATGTGAACTTCAAAATGTGACCTTCTTTGAATAAGGGCTTTTGCAGGTAAATTAAGTTTAGGATCCTGAGATTAAATCACCCTGGCTTAGTGTGAGCCATAAATCCAATAATGAACATTCCTGTAAGAGACAGAAAGGACACACAAAGAGACAGAGGCAAAAGCCATGTGAAGACAGAGGTAAAGACTGGAGCTGTGCTGCCACAGCCAAGGAAGCCTGGAGCCACTGCGAGCTGGAACAAGCAAGCAGGGATCTGCTCCTAAAGTCCTGAGAGTGAGCATGGCCCTGTTGACACCTTAATTTCAGGATTCTGGCCCCCAGGAGGGCTAGAGGATAAAGTTTTCTTGTTTTAACTCACTTTGCTACCGCAGTCCTAAGAAAGTACTGCTGCTGCTGCTGCTAAGTCACTTCAGTCGTGTCCGACTCTGTGTGACCCCATAGATGGCAGCATATCAGGCTCCACCATCCCTGGGATTCTCCAGGCAAGAACACTGGAGTGTGTTGCCATTTCCTTCTCCAATGCTTGAAAGTGAAAAGTGAAAGTGAAGTTGCTCAGTCATGTCCGACACTTCGCGACCCGATGGACACCACCTTTATCTTCCTTTAAAAAATTTTTTTAATAATTTTATTTATTTATTTATTTTTGGCTGTGCTGGATTCTCATTGTTTGTGGGCTTTTCTCTAGTTGAGGGGGGCTCCTCTCTCGTTGTGGTACACAGGCTCCCCGTTGCTGGGGCTTCTCTTGTTGTGGAGCACCAGCTCTAGTGTTCACAGGCTTCAGTAGCTGTGGCATGTGGGCTCAGCAGCATGGTTCCGGAGCTCCAGAGCACAGACTCAACCGTTGTGATGCACAGGCCCAGCTCCCAAGGCACATGGGATCTTCCCAGACCAGGGATCAAACTCATGTCTCCTGCATTGGCAGGCGGATTCTTCACCACTGAGCCACCAGGGAAGCGCTTCTTTTTTTTATTATTTACTTTTTAATTGGAGGGAAATTGCTTTACAATGTTGTGTTGATTTCTGCCGTACCACACAAATAAGCCATAATTATACACATATGTATATTTACATATATGCATATATGCAAGGGGCTCCTTCTGGAGCTCCCTCCCCTCCCCCATCCCATGCCCCTGGGTCATCACAGAGTGCCTGGCTGGGCTCCCTGTATTATGCAGAAACCTCTCATCCGCTATCTGTTTTACACATGGTAGAGTATATATCCCAGGGGTGGAGGAGCCTGGTGGGCTGCTGTCTATGGGGTCGCACAGAGTTGGACACGACTGAAGTGACTTAGCAGCAGCAGCAGCAGAGTATAGATGTCAATGCTACTTTCTCCATTTGCCCTTCCTCTACAGGGCCCACAAGTCCATTCTCTATATCTGAGTCTCCATTCCTTCCCTGCAAATAGGTTAATCAATACCATTTTTCTACATTCTCTCTCTCTCTCTCTCTCTCTATATATATATATATATATATATGCATTAATATATGATATTTATTTTTCTCTTTCTTACTTTACTTTGTATAACAAGCTCTACTTTCCTTTGACTTCACCTATTAGTTGAGTTATTTAACACAAGTTAATACCTCTGATTGTATGTAGTCTATACTTTTACTAAGCCACATTTTTATAAATATGAGAGATTACTAGAGATTAATTGAAATCTCACAGCTACTAAGTACTGCCTGTGACATCTGGATCTAGTTTTATCTGATGTGAGAGTTGAGCCCTCAACCTAGTGTGGTATCAGAGCAGGTTACTTACTAAACACCCTCATACCAGAAGCTTAAGATGACAGAAGCTTATTTCTTGTTCATGTAACAGTCCAATGTGGATATAAGGTGAACAGTTTTCCTGGGGCGATTCTGGATCCCAGGCTCCTTCGCCTGTGGCTCTGCCATCTGCTATGCCTCAGGGTTCCTTGCTTCCAGAGGCAGATAGGAAAGGAGATGGAGAAAGCATGCTTGCTTTTTAATCACCTCCTCCCAGAAGGACTTCCCCGGTGGCTCAGGTGGTAAAGCATCTGCCTACAATGTAGGAGACCTGGGTTTGATCCCTGGGTCAGGAAGATCTCCTGGAGAAGGAAATGGCAACCCACTCCAGTACTCTTGCCTGGAAAATCCCATGGATGGAGGAGTGTGGTAGGCTACAGTCCATGGGGTTGCAAAAAGTCAGACACGACTGAGTGACTTCACTTTCTTTCTTTTCTTCTTTCCCAGAAGGAATGTGTCTCCTCTGTTCACATTCTATTAGAAAAAGCGGCTCATATGGGCCGACCTCCAGGTTGCTGCTGCTGCTGCTGCTGCCAAGTTGCTTCAGTCGTGTCCGACTCTGTGCGACACCATAGACGGCAGCCCACCAGGCTCCCCAGTCCCTGGGATTCTCCAGGCAAGAACACTGGAGTGGGCGGCCATTTCCTTCTCCAATGCACAAAAGTGAAAAGTGAAAGTGAAGTTGCTTAGTCGTGTCTGACTCTCCACGACCCCATGGACTGCAGCCCGCCAGGCTTCTCTATCCATGGGATTTTCCAGGCAAAAGTACTGGAGTGGGGTGCCATTGCCTTCTCCAGACCTCCAGGCTAGAGGCTTAGAACTCTAGCCCCAGGCTGGGCAACTTCTTCCCAGGAATAGCTCTATACTTTGGATAGGAAACATAACTGTGGTGAGGAGCTGACCATCTCTGCCATGACAGTACTGATACATGAATGAATGAAGAGATCTTGCTTCTCATACTTCTGGTGACAAAAATAAAAGATGTTGGTCTATTTAAAGGTGCCATTCCTGGTAGGAGGAAAACGAACTAAATTACCTAAATAGAGGAGTTTCCAGGCTCAGTAAGGTCTCTAGAGTTATCAAAACAGCATCAAAACATTCCCTCTTTTCTGAGGACACAGTGCAGAGATATTAACTGTCCATATATGTATATACGGACTAGGCCACCCAATGTTTCACTGGTCAGTTGGATGCCCATATTGAAGACGACACTCCAACCATCTTTAACATTCGTTTTGGCCCTTTTGTTCTGAAGAATGGGATGTAGACACAAGTGGTAAAGAATCAACTGCCAATGCAGGAGACACGGGAGATGTGGGTTAGATCCCTGGGCGGGGAAGTTCCCCTGGAAGAGGAAATGGCAACCCACTCCAGTATTCTTGCCTGGAAAATCCCATGGACAGAGGAGCCTGGTGGACTACAGTCCATGGGTCAGAAAGAGCTGGACTGAGCACACAGGCCAAATATCAAGTATCCTTAAAAGAAGGGTGCTCCTTTCTTCCCCTCCTTCTCCTTCCTCCAGGCTGGAGGTTGAGGAGCCAGTAGCTTCCTAGGTTTGAGGAACAAGCTAGAGGGAGTCCAGTTCCCTGCCGATCATGGGAGCTGTCAAACCAGTCCCAGATTGCCCAACTCTAGATTTGGTTTACATGAGAGATATCCGTTTCTATGTTTAAGTCACTGTTGTCTTCAGTTTTCTATCACCCGCAGACTGCCCTAATCATGACTAATAGACACAGGACCCTTGTTTCTCTTTATCATGGAGTATCATCATGCAAAACACACCATTAATGACCAAACCAGCCTCCACCACAGCTATTTCTGCAAACCGAAGGATTTACCTGGATACTTTGTTTTTATCACTGGCATTTCTGACTTCCCACCCTCAGTCACCTCAGCTGGCATCAGTTGATGTCAGGGCTTGCTGGGCAAGGTTACCAACAACTTGACAAATAGGAAGAAATTAAGGGTTTTCTCTTAGGCCTGGCCCACAAGTTGCCTCACTGTCAAGCCTGTCTTACTACTGAGTAACTCTGGTGGGTTGGGTTAAACGTGTAATGGTAGAAATCCTTGCAGACAACTGTCATCTGCCTGGAAGTTACAGCTTCCTATTACCCTTGTAAACGTTCAGGGACAGAAGCTCAAAAATGACCCAGTTCTACTGATACTTTTACAGGGAAGTTTGCCTTACCTAATACCTCCCTGGTTAGGACCGCTAGCCAAGGTAACCTGCAATCCTGATGCAGAGGCTGACACAGGGCAGGCCTCAGCTGCTGCATGGCAATGATATTTCTGTGGAAAGTTCTGCTCATCGGTGGGGAAATCAAACTCTCAATTTTGACTTATGCAGAATCTCAAAGTTTCAGGATACACCATAGGACACTGGTTCCAGTTCCTAACTCCAAGAAAGGCCCCACTGAGATCACTGTTGACTTTCTCTCCTTAGACCAGGGGTTTGCAATATTCATTTGACCATGACTGCTTAGAGGAAGTGATGCATCATATGGTCCACCTCCCTGGAAATACAGTATATAGATTCATGCAACATAAAATTTTGTCCCTGATTTCCTGAGGTGCCAGGCCCCCTGAAGCTATTCGTGAGTCCAGAGCCCTCCAGTTAAAAAATCTTTAAAAAAAGTTTTTATTGGAATATAGTTGATTTACAATGTTGGCTTAGTTTCTGCTATACAACAAAAATGAATCAGTTATACATATAGATATATCCACTCTTTTTTAGATTCTATTCCCACATAAGTCATTACAGCTTATTTGAGTAGAGCTCCCTATGGTATACAGTCCATCCTTGTTAGATATCTATTTTATATATAGTAGTGTGCATATGTCATGCCTTTGAACCTTGGAGCAGATTTTAAAACCTCTGGAGTCATCCAATTTCTTCTTTTCCCCACTTCTGCTCTTGAATGAAAGTAGATCAGTTTTAGAAGCTTCAGCTGCTCCTGGACTTCACTGATATTCATGACCAACAATGAGAGGAACGCTGCACACCCTTCCCTACTTGCTGCTCTGAAGTCCTTTATCTGAAATTCAGGTCCCATCTAACTCTCCCTTCCTGCTGTATCTCCCACAAACAGCCTATACTTGGACATCTGGAAAGTGCATTTGCTGTTTCCTACACATGCCAAGGTGCTGCCTTCCATCCTTTGTCTTTGCTCAGACAATTCCTAAACGCTATACACCTCTTGGTCCATCAGTATCTGTCAAAATACCACACATTCTTCTTCAATACCATGGAAAAACAAACTTCTTTATAAAGCTTTTCTTTAACCCTTTCCTGGCTCAGAGGTTAAAGCGTCTGCCTCTAATACGGGAGACCTGGGTTCGATCCCTGGGTTTGGAAGATCCCCTGGAGAAGGAAATGGCAACCCACTCCAGTATTCTTGCCTGGAGAATCCCATGGACGGAGGAGCCTGGTGGGCTACAGTCCATGGGGTCGCAAAGAGTCGGACACGACTGAGCCTAAGTTTCAACATCTGTTAAAGTATGAACATCTATCATAGATTAGCTGGGCTGCCATACAGCAGAATATTTGAACTCTTGAGGTTTGAAATCAGAATGACTGCGTTTCAATCCTGGCTCAGTCTCTCTCTTGCTATGTCACCTTGTATACACTTGTTAACCTATCTGTGCTTCAGTTCCCTCATTGACAAAATAAAGATAGTAATGGCCTGTTTCATGGTGTTAAATGAGCTAATCCATGAAAAATTCTTACTGCAATGCTTGGCACACTGAAAGCATTTGGTAAGGTGTCGTTATTTTTATTTTAGTTAATAGTATGCTTTTGTCTCCACCCCCTATCATTAAGCTATAAAGTAGCTGAGAGAAGAGCCTGGGTCTTAGTCATCACTTTATACCTCATAGAACCTAGAAAGAAAGACAAATAAGCAAGCCTTTGCACATATTAAATACCTAGTATGTGATATTTGAATTTAAGTGAATCATCCTTAAAAATGTAATCTAAGAATTCAAGATAGCGCTGTTGTCATCTACATTTTTATGAATAGATGAGAGTACATGGAACCATAAGATAGATGCTATATTGAGACTAGAAACCATTCTTGGCCTTGAAAAAAATCCTGATTATATATCTCTGTCCTAATTCCAGGATTTATATTCCACCACGAAGGCTATGTCAAAAATTCCCATCTTCTCAATTAAAATTGTTTCCCTTCTCATTCAATTATCAGACATTTATTCAGCAATTCCTGATGGCACACACTATGTAAGGGATCAGATATAGCTTTCTTGAGCTCCTGCAAACTAGCTGCCTTTCAGTACTGGATTTCAAGCTCAGGACCCAGGTTATGCACTCATTTTCATATTCTATGAACTTGAAGCCCAATGCTAGATAGCAACCAGTCTGCAGGATTTTCCCCTCTGGTGACAAGAGATGTATACTTATGGCAAATGGTAGAATAGCATGTCATGCTTCAACATAAAATAATTCTAATAATATGTATAGAAAATTACCTAGATCACATCTGACCACTCCACCTACTGAACTAACCCAAATAGGCCCCTGCCACATAGAAATACTAATGTAAGGTAATGAAAACATTTTCTACATAACCAAGTTTGATAAGAGAAAAAGGAATTTTTAGGTGCCAAAAATGGCATGAAATCAAGTCAGAGGAACAAATATGAGCTGATATCAGGAGGAGGCCACAAGAATTTCAGATGGAGTTATAGACCCCAGGGGCAAGGGAGCTGGATTTCCAACACCTATAGGGGGAAAAAAAAAAATGAGTTCAGGCCCAAAGGAGGCTAAGAATGGAGCTGAATTCCCTGAAAAAGTATATCATCTGCCTGGGGTTTTAAGAGGGACAAAAATAATTACCTGTGAAAATTAAAACTTTGAGCCTACATCACACAGATTTGGGGGCTTAAATTATAAAACATTCATGATGTGGAAGTTCTGGCTGGTAATTTAACATAGCCTAGGGTCATTCATCCCCCTAGGAATCCAGCTAAAGCCAAAGCAAGATATTTCTGTAGGACACTCAAAGTCCAGCTCCTCGTGGTTGTTGCAAAGGCACTTTGAACTCAGAGTGGAATCATCCCTGCTTACCAAACCAGGTCATTTGCCAGCACAGCCTACTCATGGACGGCACCACTTCCCATTAAGGCACATGGGTCTGTGAGTTGTCCTTGATACCCTACAGTGACCATCACTAAGGCTTACTGATTTTTCCATCTATATCTATCAATCTGTCCATTTCTCTTCATTTCCAATAACCCATCCTACCCCAAACCACTATCATCTGTTGCTAGCCTCCTAACTGGTTTACTGTGCCTCCACTTTATCAGCTGGAATAATATGAACTTGTCATCTTATAGGACCAATAGTTTGGAAGTGGCAATTCCATAGATTCAACCTGATATTCTTCCCATTTAATTTCTACCCTATAAAAAGAGTTACCTTATCATGAATCAACCTGATCATGTTGCCCCTGCCCCCTGCTTCCACAGCTTTCCCACTGCTCTTAAGGTTAAGCTCCTAGGACTTCTCTGGTGGTCTAGTGGTTAAGAATCTTTGCTTCCACTGGAGGAGACATGGATTCGATCCCTAGCCAGGGAACTAAGATCTCACATGAATAAGTGTGGCCAAAAAAAGAAAACAAGAACATGGAATGGAGGAATGAAGAGCTTGGACACAGGGTTACCAAGGTAAAGACTGATGCAATGGTTCTGCAGGAAAAGGTGAGTGCCTGAAACTAAGACTGTTTTTTCATGCATTACCTTAGCTAATCTTCAGAACATTCCATCTTTTTCTTCAGGCATTTTTATAAGCAAGTAGACTGGAGATGTTAAGTGACTTGTTCAGAGTCACATAATGGTAGATCTAAAATGCTTAGCAAGGTTATCTGACTCCAAATCCAGCCGTCTTTCTATTTAAAATAACTGAGATAAGCAGGGGAGACAGCAAGAAACCCTGGAGTGGGAGCCAGAAGTCCAATGGTGACAGGAACTGGCCAGGTAATGTAAAGGCTGAGGCAGGTCATGACCAAGACAAGAGGCAGTGTTGGGGACCACATACAGCTGAAAGGTGCATATAATTCCAGCTCTAAGTTACTGTTGATATATTGAAATGCAAACCCAGTATTTTAAGCTGTCCTAATTTTTAAGAGAAATTCAAACCTTGACTTTTGTGTGCAATCATTCTGGTTATAAAACCTTATGCAGAGCAAAGAGAACATGTGTGCAGGATGAATGTGGGCTGTGGATACCATTTGCAATCCCCAGTCTAGACGAATGGGAGAGAAGCAGGAAAGATGTACTATTTTCAGTATACACCTATGCTTGTATCTTATATGGAAAATATTTGGGGAGGGCCCTTATGAATAATCTTAGCAATAGTTATCCAACTTGAACTTTGATGGTTCCACAGAACTGAGAAGTTAGGATCAGTTAATCTGTAACTAGCTTTATTGTTCCAAGATCACTATGTTCTGTTAAAGCAAAGAAACAACAACCACAGAAGGATAAACATCTTCATTCCTTGATCCTGAGGCAGGCAATGGGCAAGAAACCCAAATGGCCACTGTTGGAGAATGTGTAGATTACTTGTTACAAAGACCAGTGATAAACTGATAGTGGCCCTTAATTCAAACTCCCAATAGGAATTGTAGTCACTTTTAATATGCCAGAGATCATGGGAAAGTTCATCTTTATCTCATTTTGGGTTCCTTTCCTTAGCATTTCTCATTGAAGAAATAAAAAGATGTCACAAACTGCTCTTCCAAGAGATATTATGATCAAATAAATATTTGCTTTTTAGTTTCATTTCCTCTCACTCTGGCATGTGGAAGAGCTTTACAGGTTTTCTGTTTGACCTCACCCTACCCCAAACACCAACTAAGTATAAGCCTCAGAAATTGTTTGGATCCTTTTTCCTATGGCGTTTTTTTTTCAAATGTCAATCTGTATTTTATGATTTCCCAAACCAGATATAATGTGACATTTAATTTCCAATCTATTTGAGAACAAACTGTGCTTTTTCTTACAGGATTGATTTATAATAAACAGCACTCATCTCCTATTAAGTAGAAATTGGTCTTAACAGGCTATGAATATACTTAAATTTTCCATTTAAGTGGATTTTATAATATAATATTGTTAATATAGCAATGTAAAATAAATGATAAGATATCCTTATCTTATTCCAGTTGAACTGGCCTGTGGACCATTTGAGTACAATAGCGGGGAAATCAGTCCTGAATATTCATTGGAAGGACTGATGCCAAAGCTGAATTCCAATATTTTGGCCACCTAATGTGAAAAACTGACTCATTTGAAAAGACCCTGATACTGGGAAAGATTGAAGGCAGGAGGAGAAGAGGACAACAGAGGATGAGATGGTTGGATGGCATCGCCGACTCAACGGACATGAGTTTGAGCAAGCTCTGGGAGTTGGTGATAGACAGGGCAGCCTGGCGTGCTGCAGTCCATGGGGTTGCAAAGAGTCGGACACGACTGAGCGACTGAACTGAATGGGGGAAACACATATCACCCCACCTGTTACTGAACATTATAAGAATTAGATGAGCTCATGGTAGCAAGAAGGTTTTAAAAATTCCCTGCATTGTCCTTGCAATCAGGCTTCTTCCTGTGCAGCCGTTTTCCAGGTTTGTAGTTTGCCTCTGAAAGAAACACTCAGGATGGGTGTGGAGAGCCAGCTTGCCTCTCGGCATGGTCTGCAGGCAGCCTCACTGGAACCACTGGCCATATTTCCCTGTGGTGCTTATTTACTCAATTAAATCACTAGCAACTCAGTTGCCATGGCTTTCATGAAAGTTATTTTGTAAAGAATATTCCTAATTTGAGGTCCTAGAAATTTTCTTATATTCATTTGTAAGTTTTAAAAGGCATCAGAAGTCAACAGGAGAAATCAACCACAGCCTTCACATGTTCCTGGATCACGGAAAGAAGAAACTGAGATAGCTTTGTTTATATCACTCTTGTGTTAGTGAGGCTAGGCTAACTACTAGGTCACATAACCCAGAAGTTTTGACACACTAATAGAATAAAAATGTTTCTTACTTCCATCACAGTTCAGTGCAGGTTGGTGAAGCAGGGGAATAAAGAGTTCTGTTCCACATGTTAACCAGGGGCTTAGGATCCTTCCATCATGTGCTTTTACCATCTCTTAGTCCAGTCATTGGCAAACTTCTGTAAAGAACCATATAGAAAACATTTTAGGCTTCGTGGGCCATATGGTCTCTGTCAGTTCAGTTCAGTTCAGTTCAGTCGCGCAGTCGTGTCCGACTCTTTGGACCCCATGAATCGCGGTACGCCAGGCCTCCCTGTCCATCACCAACTCCCAGAGTTCACTCAGACTCACGTCCATCGAGTCCGTGATGCCATCCAGCCATCTCATCCTCTGTCGTCCCCTCTCCTCCTGCCCCTAATCCCTCCCAGCATCAGAGTCTTTTCCAATGAGTCAACTCTTCGCATAAGGTGCCCAAAGTACTGGAGTTTCAGTGTTAGCATCATTCTTTCCAAAGAAATCCCAGGGCTGATCTTCTTCAGAATGGACTGGTTGGATCTCCTTGCAGTCCAAGGGACTCTCAAGAGTCTTCTCCAACACCACAGTTCAAACACTGTCACTGTGGCACAAAAGCAGCCAGAGACAATATGTACATAAATAAGCATAGTTGTGTTCCAGTAGAACTTGATATACAAACCAGGCTGCTGCTGCTGCTGCTGCTGCAAAGTCACTTCAGTCGTGTCCGACTCTGTGTGACCCCATAGACGGCAGCCCACCAGGCTCCCCCATCCCTGGGATTCTCCAGGCAAGAACACTGGAGTGGGTTGCCATTTCCTTCTCCAATGCACGAAAGTGAAAACTGAAAGTGAAGTCACTCAGTCGTGTCCGACTCTTCGCAACCCCACGGACTGCAGCCTACCAAGCTCCTCTACCCATGGGATTTTCCAGGCAAGAGTACTGGAGTGGGGTGCCATTGCCTTCTCCGGGGTATGTAATCCGTTGACCCCTGTTCTAGGACCTTGTTGCTCTCTGCATTCAGACAGTAGACAGAGTGAGCACCATGGAAAAGGCACATGTAAAATTAATGCCCATCCTCATGTAACTATTCTGAGGATTATAGTAAACAGTTTATAAAGTGCTTAGTGTAAAGGTCAGTATGTAGGATTTGCTCCATAAATGGCACTGTCATTTTTCTTTTAAGTATAGGAATAAAGTTCCTTTGGTATTTACAAAAGGAAATGGTCACACTTAATTGAGAGAGATCAGAAAAGGTTAGGGTTGATTCTCAAAGGTAGGGTAGGCTTTTACATGCAAGAGTCAGGAAAAGCTTGAGCAAATGGATGGCAGTTGGAAGCATTAAGCCAGTCAGCACACAGTTTGGTTTGGCTGTACACAGGGTTATTTGGAGGAATCAAGGGACATAAGTCTCGAAAAGTAAGAAGGCTTTGAACACCAGGTTTAAGGTTTAGACGTATAGTGGCAACAGAGAGCCATTGTAAGTTGTTGAGAAGTAAACACAAATTTTGTGTGCCAAAAATATGTTAATCTGTTGTTTGAAACTCAGACTGTTTTCTAACACAGTGCAAGCAATTGGAGTTAAGAGTTCCAGGTTGGTCCACAAAAGCTTGTTTCTCAGGTGTTCATAACCTGTATTTGCAAGGAATAATTATTTTACTCAATCAACATACCCAGAAAATTATTCAGCTATAGAGCTATATAAATGTTGCTTTGATTTTCATTGTCTCAATCTAAAATAAGCTTTCCCAGGTTCTTCAGTTAACATGTACAGAGATTTATAGCCAACTACTAAAATTCCTGGAAGGGTATGCCATGATAAAATATAGATTCAATTTTTTTGCCAACTCATTTGGATGCTGAGAAGTAATTTGCATGGAGGTGGAATCATGAAGTCAGAAGCTTATTTAGCTGGGCCTTCATTTCCAGATCCCTAAAAAGAACTACTTATCCCTAATTGACACAAACCTGTTGGGCTTGTTTTTCAGAACCCATCTGTGTTGAAAGCACTGATTTCAGCTGCCTTCTGTGCAGGAATCCCTGCTTCCACCTGCTGCTGGAGAAATCTGTTCTGCATTCAGGTAAGTTCTACCTAAACAGCCACTGAAAGGAAGCCTCAAATTTGGGAGCACCCAACACCAGTGCCTCATTCTGACATTTTATGTTCATAGTCATTTATTCACTCACACACCACAAATATTTATGAGTATCTGCTGTGTGCCACATGTTGTACTGATACCAGAGGTAGTAGAGACAGCCCATGAGAATCACACTACAGACAAGTGTTTACAGTATTACAATTTATCTTATGGGTAACGTAGGAAAAGAGGCATCTAAAATTGTCTATAGGATTGGAAAAAAGCTTTTCTGAAAAGATAGTATCTGAGCTGGGATGTAAAATAGAAGCTTTAGAGAGAATTGGAGGACAGCATCTCATGTAAAGAAATCAGCAAATAACAAAAGCATTTGATTACAGAGCATTGTGCATATTCAGTGAATATTTGCTAAGGGGGATGAATGGATGAATACATGGATGTGAAGAAACCTTCTCTGGAAACCCTGTATTATCTTCTACCCAGCGATAAGTCAGTCTTTCTTCCATACAGACCTCCAGTGTGCCTTGAGGTTTAATTCCAACTCTACCTCCAGCTCCCAGAAGACAGTTTTTCTCATTCTGTTAAAGATTTTAAATCTTTACAATGAAACATCTTCATCCTAATGCACATTTTAAGCACTGAATACAGCCCTGTACTTGGTGCTGGGATTTCCCATTCTAAGAGTTCTGAAGTTGCCTCTTACCTAGTGCTCCAGACCCCAATCCAGAATACAAACTCTTAAGGACAGTTCAGAAATACCCTGGGGTGATAACTGGGTTACTACCAATAAAGTCACTGAGTCAGCAGGCCACTTGGCTCGGTTGCTGGTCAAACCATTGAGCCTGAAGTCTCCTTCCTTCCAAATCATGCATGTGATGGGATGTACAGGCTCCAAGAATTAGCTAGTAGCAGTTTTTTCTCCCTTAAATTTCTTTCAGGAGACATGAGTCCTACTCCAGTACCTGGCTTCAGGTAACAATCCTACGTCCAGTCCTCCAACTCTCCTGACACATTTTCAAGGCTCTGTTACCCAAAAGAACCATATTCCTAACTGCTACTGCCTGCTTCCAGACCCAAAAGGCCAGCAGTCCTGTAACTCCAGACCCACCTACCACTTATAGTTTGTTCATTTCTGATATACTGAGACATTTAATCTTATGCTTTTAGTCCACTTATATTTTAAGGTGAACAATATGAAATTAAAATTCAACAGCTTTTACCTATGAGAACTGCAATCACAAAGGTCAACTTAATACTTTTTTGTGTTGTTTTGGTTTTTTTTTCATAGTTTATCCATTGTGTCTGCATTTTGGAGCAGGGGGTATGTGTCCAAATATAATTTACTTTTCCAATTTGACCATAAGTCTCATCTCTTAAAATGAAATTCTCCTTTATGATGAGTTAAAAGTTGACTATCAGAAAATTAAAAATGAAGATGCAGCATTCTTAAGGTCAAAACGAAAGATCAAAGGAATGAAGTATAACCCAATTAAGGAGACTAAAATGGGAGGGAACAATGATGCAAGAGAAAATACCAGGGTTGAAAAGGGGGACAAGATGGGATTGAATAATCAAGAGGACTGCATTCTTGTTTTGTAATATATTAAGAGTATTTGCTTCTGTAAGGATATTAATATTTATACTAATATATGCACATATTATTAAAAAAAAAAAGAATCAAGAGGATGCTGTTAGAGAATACACTTGCGAAACATGTTTCTAGAGGCCAGTTCAAGAAAAGTGAGTGTGAGGTCCAGGAAAAGGAATAATAGGCTTAAATGTTAAGTGACTACAAAGAAAGCAGATCTGACCTAAACTCTGGGTTGCCCTAGGAACTCAGTCAGAAATATCCTTTTTTCCTTACAAAAAGAAATAGTTTAGCTGGCCTAGATTCAAAGAAGTAGGTTCAAAGAAACTCAAATTACGTTGATCCATCTCAGGTTGACATGCTCAATTCTGCTTTGTATATCCCTGTCTCTTGTTTGGCTGTACAGAGGTTCTATCCACAGTAAAATCAAAAAGCAAAACAAACTAAAAAATAAAAATTAATTAAAAAAAAAAAACAAAGTGACTTGACTCCCTACAGCTAGGTAAGGTACTGGTGATTCACCAGAGAGGATCAACCCTGGAAAGAATTCAGGGTTAAGAAGATAAATCTCTTGATCTGGTGGTTAATCTCTGGAGAGAGAACCAGGAGAAAATGACAGGAGCTGACTGTTTGAAATGCAATCTTTTAAAATTCACCTTGGGATGCCCTTCCACAATCAGCATCTCAAACATGAAAAAAAAAAAAAAAGCTCTTTTGCAGAAGAATGTATACCACTTAAATGTTAATTCACAAGAGGATCATAACGACTACTCTGCTTCACATACACAAAAATAAAGACACCTAAGCAATGTCTTTCTGTTTCCCCAACAAGTGACACATAACCACATGCTAAGTATCCCCTCACCTTTCTGTCTGAGTTAGCATCATTATCTTAATTATCTTCCAGTTCACACATTTTCTTTCTTTTTTTTAAATAATAATTTATTTGTTTATTTTTGGCTGTGCTGGGTCTTTGTTACTGCAGCTGTGGCAAGCAAGGACTCCTCTCCAATGGTGGTGTGCAGGCTTCCCATTGCAGTAACTTCCATTGCACAGCACCAGCTCTAGGGTGTGCGGGCTTCAGCATTTGCGGCACGTGGCCTCCAGAGCACAAGCTCAGTAGTTCTGGTGCAGAGGCTTAGTTGCTCCCCAGCATGTGGGATCTTCCTGCATTAGGGATCAAACCCACATTTCCTGCACTAGCCAGGTAGATTCTTTACCACTGAGCCACCAGGGAAGTTCCCACACATTTTCTTGAATAAACTGGAGTAATGAGCTTTGGTCTCTGGCCTCTCTTTCATATGTGAATCATTAAGCCTCCTGTAATTCAACTGTGTATCAGTCTCTTCTTTCCAGCAACTTCAAATTCACCTGTATGAAGCAAAACATCTGGTTGCTGGACGTGACTTCATAAGCCTGGTATTCTGATTACTTTGTCAGTTATCATGAAGAAAGCAAGCCATTCCATCATTAGAAGTCTGGCTTCCTCTTCTATTTATTTTTTTCCTTGTCTCTAATATCTCTCTTTTTAGATGAACACATAAGAAAAGCCAAAGCTTCTGGTGTATATGGAACCAGTGACATTTGCATTCCCTGTAAACACACTCTCTCAGCCTCACTAGCCCAGGCTTTTTTTTGCATCCGAGGATTGAAAACTTGTTTTCAGACTTGATTACAAAATTGCTTCAAAGATGTTTGCTTGAATAAATTGTCTGAAAAGAACTGAGTGAAAACCTTCTTAATGGGCTCAGTTTTAGTTCCTTCTTTCCCAAGATGCCAAAACATCTTACAAGAAACATGAGGGTTAAATATATAATTTTTCTTTGTCATATGAAATCTGTCCCATTGCCCGGAGTTGCACTTCATACATTTGATCTCATACATGCTAATTGGTTGCATTTTGCTATTTTAATCATTATGCATCAACCATAGGGAATATTAGAAAGAAGGAAATCCAAGCACAGCAATACAGTATAGTGTTGTGTGAGAGAAAGGGCACAGGATTTATTTCTTAGTCTCTGGACCACAGTCCATTCAATCAGGAATATAGGATTTATCTCACAGGAGCTGTACTTATCTTTGAAAACTGCAAAATGCTAGAACATTTTTATCACTATTTTAATTATAATATTAACAAAATCATACAATGATGAAGCAGGAAGGGACCCTGGAAATAAACTAGTTAGGATTTAAGAGATGAGGAAACTGAGGGTCAGACAGTATACATGTTGGGGGCAACTCAGACTTTGAATATCTCAGGTACTCTCATTACTACAAGGACCGTGCAGATAAAAAGACAGAGGTTGGCAGGCTGCCAGTCGAGGAATCAGTGGTTCTGGGGGTTGTTGGGAACTGGAAGTACATTTGCCCAATTCAGAGAAGATAGCTAACACTGGTTTCTGCATATTTTTTACCATATCACCATGTAGGTCCAGGATTGCCAGATCTAATCTTTTCTAGAAGACCAGAAATCTCAATTTTTTGATACATGAAGCCTCCTAATTTTTAAATGATATTTCAGTTTTTAAAATGATGTTGTATAGGTCAAACAATATCTGAGGGTCAGAATTAGCCCATGGTTTACCAATCTCATCTACAGGGAAATGTCCAAATTTTTTCTCATGGTATCTAAGGCCTTTAATGATCTGGCCATGCTTCCTTCTTCATCTCACTTCCTATCTGTCCTTGCCTGTGCTTAGACGCCAGCTTAGCAATGAAAGGTCATAATTCTACAAATACACCTACTGATTCTCATGAACACGCCCACTGACTGTCCCTTGATTACCCTTGCTCCTTGCTTGCGCTGTACTTTATGCCTGCAATGAATCTTTCTCCCATATTACTGTGCATTTTATCTTTCTAATGAGAACTAATCTCTGAACAGTCTCCTCATCACAATACCACCCAATATGTCCACCCATTATATTTCTACAAAGTCGCGGACATATCCTTGCATTTACCTCACAGTATGGAAAGTACTTGTTCTATGTCTGCTGTTCCGATCAAAATCTCAGCTAATGCTGAGAAATTAAACTCTTCATTCTTACTCCAATGTGACCACTGATCACCCTTCCTGACTTCACTCTGCTTCTTGACTGGTCTTTGTTTCAAAGTACTGCTGATCTGCTTGAACAGATGCTTATATCTTCTCCCGATGGATGGCTTTGTGGAGGACACCCTCCTCAAGGACTCAAGTGACCTTATCTCTCCTTTTGATGGGAGGTTGTATAAAGCAATCTACCCCTTGGCATAGTCCTCTCTTCAGCACCTGAGACCAATGTATTCTATGTTCAAGTCCTATTCTTTTATTTTGTTTTCACTTTGTCCCTGTCCTATTTGTCCTCCAAAGCAGTGAAGCTTTCCTTAACTGATATTGGCCACTAAAGCTCTTTTGGAACTCTCATCTAATTCAGCCCAGTTCAGGATCTTGCATAGAACTATGATCCCTTACTGCGACAATGGTGGGTCAATGGAGCGGGGAAGAAAAGGAGAGGTCAACTCTATCTGAATCATATGGCGTGATGGGGGATGATTGACTGATCAAAGGAAAACTGCTGTGTTGTTAACTGAAGAAAGGTAAATGAATACCAGACAAACACAGATAAGTACTACACCAGATCCTCTTAATGCCCGGTCTAAGATTTCTTCCACAGCTCCCTATTATCCCAATCTGACTGGCTACTTGCGTATCTGCCTTCAGATTCCTGGTGTTTAATCAGAATAAACTCAAGTTTGGCTTATTATCAAAACAAAGCCTTTGAAGTACAGTTATAAAGATTTCACTTTAAATTGGCAGAACCATGGACAGCACCCAAGTTTTCACAGTAGTCTTTTCATTTGAAATGGGAAGAAATCTTTGGAACATGTTAAAAACCTCCAATTTTATAGGTGGAAAAAACAAAGGTTATTATGACTAGCCCAAGATTGTAGAGAGCTGAAGGTCAAGTCTAAGTCTTAAAATCCAGGCCCCTTTGCCCTGTATCCTGCTTTCGCGACACATTATGATAACATGGTAACATGAGGGAAAGAGCAAAGGGACAGATCAAGGGGACAGTAGTGGACACCTATTATTTCCCCCTTTCTAGCATACATCTCCTCTTACTTTGGTAAATATATCTCCATTTCTGTCTTGGAGAACTACCCTTCCCCTTTGGCAGGGCATATATCCTACTCTCCTCTGGTGAGTAATATGTGGTGGGTGTAAGATGGCCCAGACTGGGCATATTAGGTTCTCTCCCCTATGCTTTCAATATAAGCAGGATTACTCAAGAAAAAACATATAGGAACTTCCTTGGTGGTCTGGTGATTAGGAATCTGCCTGCCAACGCAGGAGACACCAGTTCAATCCCTGATCCAGGAAGATTCCACATGCTGCAGGACAACTAAACTCATGTGCCACAACTACTGAGCCCGTGCTCTCGAGGCTGTGCTGTGCAACAAGAAAAGCCACCACAATGAGAACCCTGAGCACCACGATGAAGAGGAGCCCCTGCTCGCTGCAACTAAAGAAAGCCCCCCTACAGCAACGAAGACCCGACATAGTCAAATAAATAAATAACATTTTTTTAAAGGACATATAGTAGGAGGTGACACATTCTCATGCTGGCATCCTAAAGTGGATCTTCCAAATTTGAAGAAACTGATTTCATATAACCTAAAACTGTGCATGTGTGACAATAAATATTTTTATTTTTTAATATAATATATCTCTTCCTTATTTTTATACCGTCACCTTACCAAAACTATCAAGAATTAAGCAGCATTAGTGTTTTCGGACTTCATTTGGAAATTTATACCTTTTCCCAGAGTCCTGGGTAGATAGTGCAAAGCAGAATTTAGCTCTGAGATAATAATTGATTTCTCAGTCTAAAATAGAAATATTAAAAAGTCTACTCCTTAAATCTGCCTTTGTGACATATTCTAAAGTTATTGTTCTTCCACATGGGTGAGCCCATAAATTGCTGAGTTTTTACTTATGTATATTTCATTCACAGCTTGTGTGAGATTCTCTTCCATCTTACAGTCTTCAGTTACCCTGAGTTCATTTAAAATCTGTCACCACACTCTTTATAGACAATAGCATTAGCCACAATTTGTTGATGGAGAGATTATTAACAGAATTTACATAGCTATATGTAACCATAGCGAACAGAATGGGAGTGGAAGGACAAGGGAGAGAAGAATGAGGCATCTTGTGTAGTAAGAAAGAGGCTGGTAGAAAGTCAGACTTGGGATAGTAGGGTTCCGGTTCTAGTTCTGTCACTGGGCAAGTTATCCTGGGTCGATCATATTTCTCTGAATGGGTGAAACTGCCTCTTACATTCCTTCCCACCTAACATTGGAGGATTTAGCCAGTCATTCATGCAATTAATGTTTAAGTCTATTCTTTAACATCATATATCAATCAATTATGGAGCACTGAAAGATGATGTATTTGCTTGTACCTTTTCAGATCCTGAAAATGTACATATATAAGGAAAGCGATTGCACTTTCTGTAGGAGAAAAGCAGATATTTAGCAAGTTTAGCAGAAAGTCATTCATATTTGACACCCTCTGTGTCTTTGTTTCAAGTGGATTTTGGCACTTACATCTTTGGCCCTATAATCACGTAAGGGCTTTGAACTGCAGAAATACCTGTATGATGCTGGACTAAAAATCCAAGATCTGGATTCTGGCCCTATAGCTCCTTCTGTGCATATAACTGCGGCCGACTTGTAAGGACTCTGGTAGATATAGAAACTCAACTCAAGGCCACTTAAACACTAAAGACCATAAATTACCTGGAGAGCTGAACCACCAAGCTGCAGGGGACCAGAAATACACCTGAGCGCCTGGAACACTCAGCGACTCAGGCCCAGCCAGCACTCACCTTTCATCAGGTCTCTGCTCCTCCCAGCAAGCTAGCTTCCTTCTCTCTCTTTCTCTCTCTTTTTTTTTTTCAGATCGGTTTTCTCTGCCTTTCTCCGATCTAGACTATTAAATTTATATATTCACTCAATAGCTGTTGCCTTTGAGCCTGACTGAGCAGGCATTGTTCTAGGCACTAGAGAAATAGTAGTGACAAGGAAAATGTCTGCCCTCAGGGACTCATGTACTTGTGGAGTGGAGAAAGTCACAGAACAGACATATGTACAAATAATATACACGGCAGTATTAACTGTTATAGAAAACAACAATCAGCATAAGAGGTTAGGGACTACTGAGGGGCTGCAGCAGTAGTGGTGGTGTGTTATTTCATAAAAGTGGTCAGGGAAAGTCTTCTACTGTTTGGTTATATTTGAACAAACCTGAAGTTAGGGAGAAAGTAAAAAGAAAATCTGGTATAACAGCAAATACAAAGACCCCTAAGTGGGAACATATACTTGACATGTTCAAGGACAAACAAGGGGCCAGTGTACTGCGGTAGATCTGGGAGAAAGAAGAGTGCCAAAAGACAAGATCGGAAAGGTAATAATAGCCAGATCATATATTAATAGATCCAAGATCACTATGTTTACTCTGGGTGTTTACTATGAGATGGAAAGTCACTGGAAAATATTGAGGTGAGAAGTGAAAGGATCTGATTTATGTTTGAGTAGAACCACTCTGGCTGCTGCATGGAGATTAAATTGGAAGGGAGGAAAGCGAAGGCAGGGGGCCTATTTAGGAGGCTATTTCAATAATCTAGATAAGAAATAATGTGGTAGAGTTGGTGAGAAATGGTCATATGCTGAATGTATTTTGAAGGCAGTCAACACTATATGCTAAAGTATTGGAGGTGGTGGTAAAGGTGGAGAAAACCAAAGGTAGCCTAAGACAGAGAGTAAAGACCGAAGACTAAGCCCCAGACCTCCTCAACTGTTAGAGATTGAGAGCTTGGAACAAGCCTGCAAAGAAGGCTCAGAAGGAATAGCTAGCAAGGTAAGAGGAGAGGCAAGAGAGAATGGTATCCCATAAGCCATCTGGAGAAAATAGAGGAGGAAGAAGTGATCAACCACGATAAAACCTGCTGAATGGTGGAGAGAAATGAGGCTTGAGAACTGGCCACCTAGGAGGACCACATGGAGAAGGCAATGGCACCCCACTCCAGTACTCTTGCCTGGAAAAGCCCATGGATGGAGGAGCCTGGAAGGCTGCAGTCTGTGGAGTAACAAAGAGTCGGACACGACTGAGTGCCTTCACTTTCACTTTTCACTTTCATGCATTGGAGAAGGAAATGGCAACCCACTCCAGCCAGCGTTCTTGCCTGGAGAATCACAGGGATGGGGGAGCTTGGTGGGCTGCTGTCTATGGGGTCACACAGAGTCAGACACGACTGAAGCGACTTAGCAGCTGCAGCAGCAACAGGACCACAGGGGCTCATAAGTGACTTTGATAAGAGCTATTTTCAGTGAAATGATGGAGACAAATCCTCTGAAAACTTGTGCCACTGAAGAGGTGCTGAATTTTAAGTTCTAGTTTATAAAATCCTAAAGATGAACCCCAATTAATATGGTTCAGATCCAGCATTCACCTTTGGACCAATAAACTATGACCAAGAGAAAGGATAACATTATAGGTTAGTGGTAGGTTGATCAATGTTGGAGGTCCTCAGGCTCTCATGTAGGAACATGGACACCTAAGATTTATGTGTAGATTGAGAAAGGAATCAGGAAGAAGGAAGAAGAGGTCACTAAGGATCTCCCCAATGTTGGGTTTGAAACTTAACCTTTAATTATAAAATGGCATTGACATTCCCACTTTATAGAACTGGTGTCAAAATCAGATTAAAAAAAACGGACTGTGATGACTGAACTCTGCACACCCTGTAACTTCTATACAGACATGATAGTTTACCACAACAAGCATATGGGTTACCATCATGATGCCAAAACAGAAGGGCACACCCCAGTGGCGCATCTTCAGGCATCAATCTCTGGCCACACCGTGCCCCGTGAAGAAGCGAGGCATATATCCTGTAGAATGATATAGCTGGAAGTTCTAGCTAGAAGCACAAATCTTTTTCCCCAAGTTTAAACATTGGGAGCTCTTAGAAAAAGGTACTCACAGGAAACTAGTTAATCTAATCACACTAGGACCACAGGCTTGTCTAACTCAATGAAACTAAGACATGCCCTTGGGGCAACCAAAGACGGGAGGGTCATGGTGAAGAGGTCTGACAGAATGTGGTCCACTGGAGAGGGAATGGCAAACCACTTCAGTATTCTTGCCTTGAGAACCCCATGAACAGTATGAAAAGGCAAAATAACAGGATACTGAGCGAGGAACTCCCCAGGTCAATAGGTGCCCAATATGCTACTGGAGATCAGTGGAGAAATAACTCTAGAAAGAATGAAGGGATGGAGCCAAAGCAAAAACAACAAGAGTTGACTCACTGGAAAAGACTCTGATGTTGGGAAGGATTGGGGGCAAAAGGAGAAGGGGACGACAGAGGATGAGATGGCTGGATGGCATCACTGACTCAAAGGACATGAGTTTGAGTGAACTCTGGGAGTTCATGATGGACAGGGAGGCCTGGCGTGCTGCAGTTTATGGGGTCACAAAGAGTCAGACACGACTGAGCGACTGAACTAAATTGAACTGAACTGAATAGCTGTCAAAACAAAAAGTTGAAAAAGCCATCCCAAGGGTAGCATAAAGAAAGAAAGAAAGAAGAAGGAAGGAAGACAGTAAAAAAGGAAAAGGCAGCTAAAGAAAAGGAAAAGAAAAAAGAGACATTATTGGGAAGGAGGGAAAGGAAAGAGGCAAATGAGTTTATTTCATCTATGTACAATATATTATTTGAAGGTGAAGTCAAGGTGAAGGTGAAGTCGCTCAGTCGTGTCCGACTCTTTGCGACCCTGTGGACTGTAACCTACTAGGCTTCTCCGCCATGGGATTCTCCAGGCAAGAATACTGGAGTGGATTGCCATTTCCTTCTCCAGGGGATCTTCCCAACCCAGGGATCGAACCCGGGTCTCCCGCACTGGAGGCAGACACTTTAACCTCTGAGCCACCAGGGAAGCATATATTATTTATGTATATGTTATTCTTATATATAAATACATGCATATACATGTACATGTATATATGAACAGATATATGTACAATACATATACATAAATGTATGCCTAGATAGGGAGGCAGATAGAGAGGTATGTAATATGTTCTACACTTGACTATAAGGAAAAAGGTTAAATTTTACGTCCCAAATCATACAACTGAATAGTAAACTGCTTGTTAAACTGCAAAATACTGCATTTACTAGTAATATAAATCAATAAGAGTGAAAGACAATGAAAGCTAAAAAAAAAAAAAGAATCCTCTACATGCACTGGGGATTTGTCCTTGTTCTTTCTTTCTACTTCTGACAAGGCATTTCCAAAATGAAGTCTTTCAAAAATGAAAAAAGGATCTTGAAGAGCACTAGCCCCACATGAGCCCAATTACTCCCTGGCTGTTTGTTATGTACTTAAGGGGACATATTAATTCTTTGATATGAAATGAGCCCTATTTTAAGAAAGGTTTAAGGGAATTTTGTTCCTGTCCTCAGAGAATTAATAATTTTTAAGAACTCCTAAGACCTGTCTGACTTCTTCTTGGGAATTGCAGATATCCTCTTATTTTACCAAATCAGGAATTCTCTGACAAGTTTCAGAACATGAATATGTTACTCTTTTTCTGTGATATTCCCATCTTCTAAAATGAACCACACAAATCAAGATAAAAGACAGTGACATTTTGAAACCTCAGATATAAATTGAGTTAGTATCCAGTTAGACTTTGTTCTGTGTTTCCTTTATAATCATGCTTATTAATATGCCATCCATGTCATATGCCAGAGAGATAAGTTCCCATGATGTTTTTCTGTTTAAAATAAGTCATCTATATTTCTTACATAGGGGATGTATTTCTACTTATGACACTTAAAGAAATAATCGCACAAGAGCCTTTAAGACAGAGTAAAATAAATAATTAAATTGTTAAAATGTCCATACTACCCAAAGCTATCCATAGAGTCAATCAAGGTCTGTCCAGATTTCAATGGCAATTTTTACAGAAATAGAAAAAAAATCTTAAAATTTATATGAAACCACAAAAGACTCTGAATAGTCAAAACAATTCTGAGAAAAAAAGAATGAAACTAGAGGCATCACACATCCTGATTTCAAACTATATTATAAAAATACAGTACTCAAAACATTATAGTATTGGCATAAAACAGACACATAAAACAGAACTGAGAGCCCAAAACTGAACCCACACCTGTATAACCATCTAATATATCTGACAGAGGACCAAGAATACACAATGAGGAAAAGACAGTCTCTTCAATAGACAGTGTTGGGAAAACTGAATAGTCACATGTGAAGGATGAAAGTGAACTCCTATCTCAGACCATTCACAAAAATTAACTTTAAATCGATAAAAGATTTGTAAGACCTGAAACCATAAGACTCCTAGAAGAAAACGCAAAAAGCTCCTTGACATTGGTCTTGGCAATGATTTTATGGTGTTTTTATGGATATGACACCAAAGCACAAGTAATGAAAACAAAACTAAACCAGTGGAACTACATCAAACTACAGGATTCCTTAGTTTGGCTCAGATGGCAAAGAATCTGCTCGTAATGCAGGAGACCCAGGTTTGATTCTTGGAACAGGACGATCCCCTAGAGATGGAAATGGCTACCCACTCCAGTATTCTTGCCTGGAGAATCCCTTGGACAGAGAACCCTGGCAGGCTACAGTCCATGGGGTCACAAATAGTTGGACACAGCTGAGTGACTAACACTTTTACTTTCACACATCAAACTAAAAAGCCCCTGCACAGAAAAAAACAATCAACAGAATGAAAAAGCAGGGCTTCCCTAGTGGCTCAGTGGTAAAGAATCCACCAGTCAATTCAGGAAACAAGGGTTCAATCCCTGATCTGGAAGATCCCCCAACGCTGTGAGGCAACCAGGCCCATGCACAACCACTGAGCCCGTGCTTTGGAGCATGGGAGCTGCCACTACTGAACCCACATGCCCTAGAGCCCCTGCTCCACAAGAGAAGCCACCACAGCTGAAGAGTGGCCCCCTTTGGTCCAACTAGAGAAAAACCCATGCAGCAAAGAAGACCCAGTGCAGCCAAAAATAGGTAAATAAAACAAAAAATTTTTTTAAATATTTAATAAAAAAGCAACTTATAGAATGGGAGAAAATATTCACAAACCATATTAATACCCAAATATATAAGGAACTCATAGAATTCAATAACAAAAAGAACAAATAATCCAATTTTAAATGGGCAAATACTCTGAATAAACATTTTTCCAAAGAAGATATTCAGATGACCATTTAGCACCTACATGAAAAAGTGCTCAACGTCACTAGTCATCAGGGAAATACAAGTCAAAACCACAAGGAGATATCACCACAGACCTGTTAGGATAGCTATTATCAAAAAGACAAGAGATAACAAATGCTGAGGAGGATATAGAGAAAAAGGCACCTTCAGACACAGTTGGTAGGAATGCAAACTGATGCAGCCACTATGGAAAACAGTCTAGAGGTTCCTCAAGAAATTAAAAATATAACTACCATACGATCCAGCAATCCCACTTTTGGGATGTATCCAACAGAAATGAAATCACTCTCTAGAAAGGATATGTGTACCCTGGATTCACTGCAGCATTATTTACAATAGCCAAACCATGAAAATGGCCTAAATGTCCACCAATGGATGAATAAAGAAAATGTGGTGTATATATGTCTGTATACAATGGAATATTATTCAGCCACAAGAAAGAAAATCCTGCCACTTGTGAAATCATGGATGAATCTTGAGGGCATTACGCTAAGTGAAATAAGTCAGACAGAGAAGTACAAAAAATGTGTGATCTCACTTATATATGGAATCTTAAAAAAAACTGAATTCATATAAACAATTGTGGCATGTGGGATCTAGTTCCCTACGAGGGATCGAACCCAGGCTCCCTGCACTGGGAGTGCAGTCTTAGCCACTGGACCACCGGGGAACTCCCCAAACTTTCAGTTTCAAGATGAGTAAGTTCAGGGGATGTAAGTACAGTATGGTTAACTAGAGCTAACAAAACTTTATTGTATATTTGAAAGCTGCTCAGAGAGTAAGTCTTAAAAGTTCCCACTACATACAGAAAATATTATAACTATGTATTGCCACCTTTGGTTTAGATACTTAAACCAAACTTGTGGTAATCATTTCACAATATATACACATATTAAATCATTACATTGTGTAACTTAAGACACAACATTATGTGTCAGTTACATCTCAATAAAGCTAGAAAAAAAAGAGCAAATTGTTCTCAAACTGTTAGTAAAATTAGTAAAAGTAATTTTATCTACTTTAGTTATGGAGTAGATTCCCCATACTTTGAAATGCCTCTCTGTTCTTTCCCCAACCCTTATTCAGATTTTTACAGTGTGGATCATAAGTGTTACCAGTTTGAATTCTTTGCTGCCTCTCCTTCCAGGCCCTTCCCTCTGGAAGGCTGTACATGCCTGACCCATTGTCTTTAGGCCTGGTCGTGTGACTTGCTTTGGCTACTGAAATATGAAAGACAGTAATGTGTACCATCTGGGTAAAGCTTTAAGAAAAAACCATCACATAGCTACCATCTTCTCTTCTCCCTGACCACAAGACCAGCACTAGACTGCTCTCTTACTGTGAGTCCTAAAATGAAGACAAATTGGAAAAGGACCCCTGATGGATATACAGCATGAACAAGAAATAAAAGCTTGTTATAAAGGTCTGAGATTTCAGGGATCATTTGTTACTGCAGCATTAACTTAATCTGACAGAAAGTGATTTATAAATTATTTTATGTATTATGTT
The DNA here is from genome assembly GCA_006408695.1 of Aepyceros melampus. Lineage (NCBI taxonomy): Eukaryota > Metazoa > Chordata > Mammalia > Artiodactyla > Bovidae > Aepyceros > Aepyceros melampus. The sequence goes on along the minus strand of SJXQ01006692.1, from coordinate 24,693 downwards.
TGTAAAATATAAATATTACAATAATTGGCAAAAAAATTATAATAAGATCTCCAAACTGTCTAGGCTTCTAATTTTCTGAAAGCGTTTTTAAAAAATGAGAATAGCAACAAGAACATGCCAGTGAGTTGGAAAATTCATGTTACGAAGCAGTAATTCTTTCTTTTGTCCATGGACCATACTGTTAATACTACATCTATTTTAGGTCAATAGAAGGACTCCCCAGGGTGGAAGTGGTGGCGGTGATCTGTGCTCAGTCATGTCTGACTCTTTGAGACACCATGGACTTCTAGCCTGCCAGGCTCCTCTGTCCATGGAATTTTCCAGGCAAGAATACTGGACTGGGTTGCCATTTTCCACTCCAGGGGATCTTCCTGACCTGGGATCAAACCTGAGTCTCCCATGTCTCCTGCATTACCAGGCGGATTCTTCACCACTGAGCTATATGGGAAGCCCCCACAGCTGCAGAGGTCTCTTGTCATTTTATAAGAGGAACTCTCAGAAAATATATACTAGACTAGACCACTCAAAGTGTGATCCGTGAACTTTCTTTCATCAGTCTTCAATGAGATAAGCCCGGAAATTAAGTGTGTTTAGGAGCTCTTAGAGCAATTTGACAGTATCAGAACATCCAAGCTCAAGGTTGGTCAAGCTGTGTTGTTGAGTGAGGTAATGGAATAGTGTGTGCATTGTCAGACTAGTGTGGTGAGTCATATGTAGCACAAGCTGCCTACTAAGATTCATCTTCCACAGATCACACACACACACACACACACACACACACATCCTCATCCCTCACCACAGACAGTTTGAGAAGGTCTGACTGAGAACCTGCCTGGAAGTCATCAGAAGAACCATTATACTTACAGTGATAAGAAACCTAACAGAGGACCTAAAATACACAGAGAGAGTATAAGTAAAATTGAACCATTCTCTTGGGAAAATCCATGTCATATTAACAATCTTCCTGACATTTTCTGTCCCACTTGAGATTTACAAAGGCAGACAGTAGAAATAACATTTCTTAACTACCCACTGTGTGTGGAACACTGTACAGTTATGGGTTATGAAATACTGTCACAAAATGCAGAATGCATTTTCTCTTAGAAACAGTTTTACTAATGGTGGGGAGAACCCTAGCCTAGAAGTTGACTTGACCCAAAAAGCAGCTGAACTGTATAATTTTCCATACTAATATAATGTGTGAGTCTCTAGAACAGTAATTAAGATGACAGGATAAGAAGGAGGGGAATGAAAATTTTAAACTATGCTGAACTTTTCTTTGAGATTTTCTTACCTTCTTCTATTTACCTGCTATCTCTCCAGGCCTTCCCTATTGGGATTCCCTGGTGGCTCAGATGGTAAAGAATCTGCCTGCAGTGCAGGAGACCTGGCTTCAATCTCTGGGTTGGGAAGATCCCCTGGAGAAGGAAATGGCAACCCCCTCCAGTATTCTTGCCTGGAAAATCCCACGGACGGAGGATCCTGGCAGGCTACAGTTTGTGGGATTACAAAGAGTCAGACCCAACTGAGCGACTTCACTTCTCCATGCCTTCTCAACCAACCCTCTGTCCTCTTACACTCCCCTAGTTTTCCAAATACAGCACTCATCAAAATTATTTCATTCCTTTTCCTTCAATGTAGGTAATTTCAAGTATTAAGGAAATCAGTCAATTGGATTATTTTACAATAAGGTATAAATGAGTAGTGGTTTCTTAATCCTGCTAGAAGCATCTGTCTTTTTAGAATATGCTTATTTTAATTCTAACCTCAAAGTGAAAGTACAGGGAAATGAAAAGAAAATGTTTGGGAAAATAGAGGAAACTATTCTAGGTCAAGGAAGCAGGATGACTTTTGTCTGATCACTTTCTCCTAATCACTTCCCGCTTTTCACAATTTCCCCCCTTTTTCTATTTCTTACATAGAAGTCCTGAGTTTTCTTTTTTTTTTTCATGGTGACTCTCAACACTAAAAATGGAGGCAGTCATTGGTAAAAAGGAATCATTTGTACATGAGGTAAGCAGAGACAGTTTGCATGAGTGAGAACTGCGGGAGGAAATCCACAAAGAGTAGGAAGAGAAGAATTTGGAACACTATAGATGTTGAAAGCTGAAATCAGAGATCTTAGAGACAATTTAAGCCAGTATATCCCTAAAAGACAGCAAGCCAGAACTCAGAGTCTTCAATAGGCAATGATCTCTTCATAGCACTTAATAAAATTGCTTTGTTTTCATTATTTTTTAATTTATACCATAATCTTGGAAAGTGGTATTGATTTTCTTTTGGGGGTGGTATTGATTTTCAATATGCAACAGTGATAATTTTCTTTTAAAATACATTTATTTAGGAAAAAGAAAATTAGTTCAAAGAAATTCTTAGGTAAATAATGTAAATGGTACAGCGATATGGATAAGAACTATGAGGTGGTACAGAGAAGGCAATGGCACCCCACTCCAGTTCTCTTGCCTGGAAAATCCCATGGACGGAAGAGCCTGGTAGGCTGCAGTCCATGGGGTCGCAAAGAGTCAGACACAACTGAATGACTTCACTTTCACTTTTCACTTTCATGCATTGGAGAAGGAAATGGCAACCCACTCCAGTGTTCTTGCCTGGAGAATCCCAGGGACGGGGGAGCCTGGTGGGCTGTTGCCTATGGGGTCGCACAGAGTCGGACATGACGGAAGCGACTTAGCCGCAGTAGCAGAAGCAGCAAACTTGGTTGAGGTGAAGGATAGAAGGAAACACAGTATCCATCTTGCAACTGCTTATCACTGCCAAAGTGTCTTCGGATCCTGCCTCACCCCAGCCGTCTTCATATACCAGGTAGTTACTTTGGGATATTTTGGTTTAAAGCTTACAATGATTCAAAACCCCTTTTGAACAGGCAAGTGGAATCTCGCTGGACAAAATACACAACTGAATGACTTCACTTTCACTTTTCACTTTCATGCATTGGAGAAGGAAATGGCAACCCACTCCAGTGTTCTTGCCTGGAGAATCCCAGGGACGGGGGAGCCTGGTGGGCTGTTGCCTATGGGGTCGCACAGAGTCAGACACGACTGAAGCAACTTAGCAGCAGCAGCAGCAGCTTGGAGAAGGAAATGGCAACCCACTCCAGTACTCTTGCCTGGAAAATTCCATGGATGGAGGAGCCTGGTAGGCCACAGTCCATGGGGTCGCAAATAGTGGGACACAACTGAGGGACTTCACTTTCTTTCTTTCTATAGTTTCTTTTGGAGAAGGAAATGGCAACCCACTCCACTGTTCTTGCCTGGAGAATCTCATGGACAGAGGGGCCTGGTGGGCTGTGGTCTATGGGGTTGCAAAGAGTTGGACATGACTAAGCAACTAACACACACACACATGCAGAATCTTGGAGCTGGGGAAACAGTGATCTAGCCTGAATGAACTTCACATTTGAATTTAAAACTGGTGAGATATGAATCCATGTTTGGGGGAAGAGGGGCATGGGGGACCTAGAATGGTATTAAGATAACACACAAACCTGTCTTCTGTAGGTGGTATAGTTAAATTCCTCCAAACAACAGCCCTACGGGCAGAAACTATAAAGGGATGTGGTGGCAAGGTAAGAGCTTAGAAGCTTTAGTGACACATCCCTTAGGAACCTCCTTTATATTTGCACACTCAACCTACAGCATTGCTAGGGCATCTTTTCACCTCTTCCTCCTATGAGACAATCCTTAGGGATTTCCCACTACTTACTGATCTTTCAGCACATATTTCTGTTCTTGGCCAGATAAAGGATAATCTTGTAAGAATAATACAAGAAATTTATACATGATACTATACACATTTTTAGTCTAAACAACAATAATGAACAATAATTCAGCCAGATCCAAATTAATTCAAGTGTTGCCAATAACTATGGGTATACAGTATGAATTTACCGTCATGTGAGAATTGTAACTATTCATGTAAATAGCTTCGGCTGAGCTCAACAAAGATTCATTTAAAGCCAAAATATGTTCCAGGAACTGTGCCAGGTGTTGAAGAATCATGATCAAAAAGACTCAGTCTCCACCTCCAAGGTATCCATAGTTGTACAAATTAAATATGAGCCATGGTATATTCATGAAATTTATCATAGTTCAGAAAACAGTTTCACTTCATATTACTCTACTTAATACTTACAGAAGTGCTGTGATGTAAGATATTATTGTTATCCCCATGTTACAGACAGGAAACTAAAATCATCAATTTGATTTGCCCAAGGTTATTAATATCAGTAAGCAATAGAGAAGTCTTGAACCCAAGAATCCTGCTTCCAAATCAGCACTTTTCCTATAATACCAGCCACCTGAAATTATTTCTCTCACAATTCTGCTTCTGGTTATAATGAAGTATTAACATGTACTCCTGGTGAGAACAACTTGAAAAGCCAGAAAAAATACAAAATAAAATCTATTTAAAAGCAGTAAGTCTACTGACATCATTAAAAAATTGCCTTAGCAGCCAGAACTTTAGAGTCCAAGATCAGAGATGCGGGAACCCCAAAAATGTGACCTACCAACCAGAAAAAGAGTGTAGAAAATCAGGGAACCCAAAAGCTAGTTCTATCGGGGTGGTACTGATAAAAGTTGTAAGTTCCTACCCAGACTAATCAAGAAAAATATGAAAACGTCAATTACCAATGTGAGGAGTACAACAGAGGACATCAAACAGACCTAAAAGACATTAAGGAATGCTATAGACAACTATTAATGTGACGACACAGACAAAACGGACACATTCATTACAAGATACATATCAAAAACTGACCCGAAAAGAAACAGAAACCGTCAACAGCCCAAATCCACTAAAGAGACTGAATTGTAGTTAACAATTTATACAAAGAAATTCTAGGTCCAGATGACGTCACAGGTGAATTTCAGCTTTTAAGGGAACATAATAACATCAATAGAAACATACTTTTTGAGAACAAAGAAAAGGAGGAAATACTCAATCATTTTATAATATAAGGTCAGTATTACCCTGATTTTAAAAACAAAGACATTAAAATAGAATTACAAAACATTATCCCTCATAACACAGATGTAAAACTTAACAAGTTATTAGCAAGTTTAATCTAACAATATGTAGCTATTAAATTAGATAATATATATCCACATATATTGGGAGACCCAGGTTCCATCCCTGGGTCAGGAAGATCCCCTGGAGAAGGAAAGGGCCGCCCACTCCAGTATCCTTGCCTGGAAAATTCATGGACGAAGAAGCCTAGCAGGCTATAGTCCAGGGGGTCGCAAAAAGTCAGACACAACTGAGTTACTTCACTTTAATCCACATCTTTATCCATTCATCTGTCAATGGACATTTAGCTTGCTTCCATGTCTTCTTTATTGTAAACAGTGCTGCAATGAACACTGGGGTACATGTATCTTTTTGAATTATGTTTTTCTCCAGATATATGCCCAGGAGTGGGACTGCAGGATCATATGGTAGCTCTGTTTCTAGTTTTTTGAGGAACCTTCATATGGTTCACCATAGCAGTTGTAGGAAGTTTGTTAAATAATATAGGTTTATTCATACAGTAGCATAGCAGTTCAAAGGAATGAGGAAGATTTCTTTATAATAAGAACTACACAAAGGAGTATTGAACAGAAAAAGGAACAAGGAAAAACTCTATGTAACACTGGGTGAGCACCAGGATAAATGAAAAAAAAGAGAAGCCCAGAACAGGGCTTGTAAAATGTCACCTTTATGTAATAAAGGGAAGGAGAATGTGACTATAAACATTCCTTACTATTTCCTACAAAGAAGCAACTAAAGCATAAACTAAACTGTAGGAGCTTTCTGCTAACTGTTATATATGTTGGGAGGCAGCAGAGTAAAGGAGAGGGGAGATGAACATGAGAATTCTCTGACTGTGCTGTTTCACAGTTTGACTGAACTGTGTATAAGTTTTACATACTTTAAAAGATTACTGAATTTTTAAAATCCAATTTCTAACATTTGAAAATGGACTTTCCTGGTGGTCTAGTGGTTGGTATTGCAGGTTTCATCCCTGGTTGGGGAGCTAAGATCCTGCATGCTCTGCATTGCAGCCAAAAGAAAATTTTAATTGAAAACAAATGGAAACCTATGGTTCTAACTGTATATCAAATTGATGGCATAATTATTTCAAGTGACTTTTTTTTAATTCAATTTGTTTTATTCAGGTAAAATTCATATAATATACAATTAACCATTTAAAGTGTATAGTTCAGTGGCATTTGGTGTGTTCACATGTTGTGCTGCTTTATTATTTTTGACTCTGGGGCCATTTTCTTTGGAATTCTACCCATAGATTCTTTTTTTCATTCTAGCTTTATTGAGGTATAATTTGTACAAAGTGTAAGTTTCAGATGTATAGCATCCTGATTTGACTTATACACATCATGAAATGATGTCCATAATAACTTCAGTGAACATCCATCATCCATTCAGTGAACATCCATATAGAAAAAACATTAAAGAAACAGGAAAAAATTTTTTCCTATGATGAGAACTCTTAGGATTTACTCTCTTAATTACTTTCATATATAACATACAACAGTGTTAATTATACTGCTCATGTTGTACTTACTTACTTTATAACTGGAAGTTTGTACCTTTTGACTACCTTCAACCAATCCCTATTCCTCTACCCCCAGTAATCACAAATCTGATCTCTTTTGCCATGAGTTTGTTTGTTTGTTGTTGTCATATGAATGACCCATGACACTGTGTTAATTCCTAGTACCCAACATAGTAATTTGATATTTCTGTACATTTCAAAATGATCCCCATGAGAAGAATAGCTGTCATCAGTCACCAAAGATATTACATAATTATTAACTATATTCCACATACTGTACATTTCATACCTGTGACTCATTTATTTTGTAACTTAAAGTTTGTACCTCTTAATCTCTCTCATCTATTTCTCTCAACCCTCCACCCCTAAAGAACCACCTGTTTATTCTCTGTGTCTATGACTCTGTTTTCTGTTTAGTTATGTTTGCTGAGTGACTTTCAAACATGGAAAATTGACCATACATCCCTTGAGGTATATATGAAAAATGTGAAAGTGAAAGTGTTAGTCACTCAGTCATGTCTGACTCTCTGCAACGCCATGAACTATAACCCACCAGGCTCCTCTGTCCATGGAATTCTCCAGGCAACAATACTGGAGTGGGTAACCATTCCCTTCTCCAAGGGATCCCAGTTCAGAGATCTTCTCAACCCAGGGATCAAACCTGGGTCTCCTGCACTGCAGGCAGATTCTTACTATCTGAGCCACCAGGAAGATTTTGGTGACAAAAGAACCACAAAGGAATCTCAAGCTGCATTCAGTGGTCTTATTATTAGAAGTAATACGGATACTTTAAAAAAAACTATTTTATATATAGTATGATTAAGAAATAAACGCTTCAATTCATGTCTTTTAGGAACTATGCTTCTCAAAGTAAAATCAAGGAAGTTTAATCCAAACTATGTAATCTTAAATTTAAATTGATTCACATCCATTAGGATACCTACTATTAAGATGACAATTATTGATGAGAATGTGGAGAAACTGGAACCCTTGTGCTTTGCTTGTTGGAATGTAAAATGGTGCAGTCAGTGTAAAAACAGTATGCCAGTTTCTTAAAATATTAAATATAGAATTACCATATGATTCAGCAATTCTACTTCTGGGTACATAACACAGAAGAATTGAAAACAGGGACTCAAACAGGTATTTATACACGTATTTTCATAGTAGTATTATTCATAATTGCCAGAAGATGGAAACAACCCAAGTGTTCATCAATGAATGAATGGATGGATAATTAATATGTGGTATATACATACAGGGTATATATAATTCTCCCTTAAAAAGTAAGGAATTACATACCACAACATGGATGACCCTTGAGGACATTATGATAAGTGAAATAAACCAGTCACAAAAGGAGAAGAATTTCATAGATATAGATAGCAGAATGGTGGTTTCCAGAGGCTGGAGGAAAAAGGAGTTGGAGAGTCAGTGTTTAATGGGTACAGAGTTTCAGTTTAGGAAGATGAGAAAGCCCTGGAGAAGGATGGTGGTGATGTTTGCAGAACAATGGGGATGAACTTAATGTCACAAAGCTATACATTTTTAAATGGTTTATATGGTAAAATTTATGATGATATTTTGCAATAATAAAAAAATTATACAGGAAACATCAGTATGAACTCATTATCTATTTGTCTCTTACTATGAAATATGTCAGAGAAGGCAACTGCACCCCACTCCAGTACTCTTGCCTGGAATATCCCATGGCGGAGGAGCCTGGTAGGCTGCAGTCCATGGGGTCGCTAAGCGTCAGACATGACTGAGCAACTTCACTTTCACTTTTCACTTTCATGCATTGGAGAAGGAAATGGCAACCCACTCCAGTGTTCTTGCCTGGAGGATCCCAGGGATAGGGGAGCCTGGTGGGCTGCCGTCTATGGGGTCGCACAGAGTTGGACACTTGGACACGACTGAAGCAACTTAGCAGCATAGCATGAAATATGTATTTCTGAGTGCTGTCCATTAAAAAGGGCTAGAAACATCGACAACCTAGTAGCAACAAGCCCCCGCCCCCATCATCAAGATACTTGTTTCTGAGTACTATTCTCCACTAAGAAGATCCCAGATTGTCTAGAGAAATGGCTGTGTCTAGTTCCAGGGTTTCCCCAGTGGCTCAGATGGTAAAAAATCTGCCTGCAATTCAGGAGACCCGCGTTCAATCCCTGGGTCAGGAAGATCCCCTGGAGAAGGAAATGGCAACCCACTCCAACATTCTTGCCTGGAAAATTCCATGGAGCAAGGAGCCTAGCTACAGTCCATGGAATTGCAAAGAGTTGGACACAACTGAGCGACTTAGAGAGAGTTCCAGGGCAAGAAATGTATGGGATGATGGTCTTGAGACATTTTGCTAAGCCAGAAAATAAGGACACTTTTGAAGATAAACAGTTCTGTCAAAAGGACACAGGATTCAAAATGAAGCGGCTCTCACTGACCAAAGATGGGAAAATTTGAACAAGGGAAAGAATCATGACTGTAACTGACTGAAACACATAAAACCATCCACAACATGTAAATCCATGTGTTTATAATAATACTAACAAAGAATAAGAAAACAGAACCTCATCAATCACCATTGGATGTTGCTAGTATACCAATTTATTACCTAGAAAACCAATAAAAAGGGGAAATAAAGCATGAATCCTGCCTTTTCCATACAAGCTATTTCAGAGTAACCAAACAGTTGATGAGGTAGAAATCCTTTCTACGGAACAATATCAGCAAATGTGTTCGAAGAAATGACAGAATGAATTACCATCAGATGCCAAAATCATATTTGAAAGGTTGTTGGTGAATTTATCACAGATGAATCAGGCTGGCAATATCAGAATCCACTTTTCAACGTTAGCATTACTAAATATCAAATCTCCAGATCTAACTACCAGCTTAAAAGAAAAGTAGGGGTAGAGAAATGAAATAATTGCCACCATGAATAAACACATATACTAAAACTGGAACAATACAGAGAAGATTAGCATGGCCGCTATGTAAGGATGACACACAAATTTGTGCAAGCCAAATCCAGAATACAAAGAATTTTGTAGGACAAATGACTGCTCAGCAAATGAGGTGAGGGGCAATTGTAGAATAAAAAGAGACTTTGCAAAGTTAACAACCCAGGGTAACGTGTGGACTCATTCAGACACTGGTTTCCAGAGCACTGTCCCCTGTGCTGGAACTTACCCTGTGTACCTTCTTGGTTGAAATCTGCAGCTGTGAAGATGTGTTCTGTCTTTTCCTTGGCTTTGTTAGAGCTGAGGGACATCTCTACCTACAGCCTCTGTCTCACAGCAGCTACTGCTAAGTAAAAAATAAGTCAGTCTCTCCACATCAGGCCAGTTCACACAAGTGCTCTCCTAGACTTTAAGGAGGGTCTTCTCATCCTGCCATGACCATCCCATCAGCCCAGCATCCCTGCTACCAGGAACAGAGTGGCTGAGAAGTGAAATCTCAGAGTCTCTTGCTGCCTGACCACACTGTCCTGCCACACTTGTGTTGATATAGTTGTACCCCAGATTGGCAAGGGACAGCTTGGGAAGCAGCCTTCTAATAGGGACTAGGGACAGAGCTGCACCCCCTTTTTGCTAACATGTCTCCTCTTATTTGATGCAGTCTGCCTGGAGAGAGAAAACAGGACCAACATCTCTCTTCCCTTCCCTTCCTGCCATTATTCCCTTGACAATAAAGTGTTTTTTCTTCTAATTCCCCTGTGTCTCAACTGCCTGCTCCACTGGAGTGACAGCCGCTATAGATAAAGGTCCCGTTCCTACACTACAGGGCAATTCTGCGAGCTGGGATTTTTTATATTCTAGTGAAGAGATGAAGGAATATGGAGACATTCTTTCTCACAATAATAATCTTTCTTGCTACCTAATCCCACATATCACATAGAAGTCTAATATTAGTACATTTTTTTCTTTAAATTCCTTTGTAACAAATCCTAATCTCCCAAGCATATGAATACCTTGGCTTAGCAGTGCAAAGAACCTGTGCTCAGAAATGCAAAAGAAAAAGAGCACATTAATAACGTCCACATCACTACTCTTATACACACACGTGCACACACATACAGACTTACTTGGAATTATACATATTTTAAGTTTTATATTTTAGATAAAAAATAATAAATGACTGCATTCTCATTATAAAAAAAAACCCACCTACTGACTATAATTTACTTTTGCCATCTCAAAACATAGCTGTATGTAGGTATTTACCATTTTCCCATGTAATTTAATATTTTGCTAAAATATGTTTTTCAGTCTCTGCATAGTGTTTCATTGTCCAATGTATTTTTATACCCTTTCTCAAACTTTAGCCAATTCACTTTACTAGACAGTTAATTTTTTTCCAGCTGGGTTGGGATGAACAGCCCTTTAGTATTTTGTTGGTATAAGTTTCTAGAGATAGAATGGTTGAGTTAAAAAATACAAACTCTTTTGATGGAAAGGTTACACATTGCCTAATTATCCTTACAAAATCATGGCATTTTCTAGGTCCATTGGCACTGTGTGACACTTCCCATTTTCCATTTTCCTCTCTAAGTTTATAATTTAAAATGTTCAAATTATAAACTCATAATTGTGAATTTTAAAATTTTATCTTAAAATATATTTGTTCAGCTAGTAAATATTGGTTCAAATGTTCATTTCTTTCAGAACTAGTGAGACTGAATATTTTCATATGTATTAACCATTTATATTTATTACTGTAAATGATATCTTTGAATGAGGAAACCGAGATTCAGAGAGATTAAATGACTTGTTCAAGGACATAAGCTTCTACGAAGCAGATAATTTTTTCTTCATATTCTAAAATTAAATAGAATTGCTCTTCAGTTTGTCAAGTGAGTAATAAAGTTATGGGGCAAAGTTCTGTTGGATTCGAGAGTTCAAGGATATCTAAACATACAAGTCTATTCAGGCCAAATAATCTTTATAAAATATAGCTTGGAGTATTATTGTGGAGATTTAATAAATTATACTTTCTTTTACTCCTTAATTTTTAATCCCAAGAGAAATCAAAATTGGAAGACAAAAAAGAGATTGCTTAAAAAAAAAAACTATTGGAATATGCTGACAGCATGCTTCTTACTATCTATCAGTCATGAATCACTGCTATAGATGGTAAAGGAGACTCTGATACTCATGACCTCCTTCTCCCCATTATCACAGCATGAGGACAAAGCATCCAGCTGTGTATGTTTTATGGTGGTAGAATGCAACCAGCATACTATTTTAAGAGATGTTCAGAAGCTGATGACTTACTTTTTGTTTCTGAATGCCCCTTTTCATTTCTATGCCACGTAATATATAAGGCCAGGCTGTCACCCAGGCTGTCACCCACTGGCTTAACCTTGTGTGACAATCTCAAAGTCTCCTTTCTTTAATAACTAACAAGAGAGTCCATGAGTTAACAATTTAAGAGAGAGAGAGAGAGAGAGAGAAACAATAACAATAAAGGAAATGTCAGAGTTACTTCAATGGTAGAAAGAGAGAGAGGACAAATAAAGGGAAGGGGGACGGAGGGAGGGAGGAAGGAAGGAAGGAAGGAAGGACGGAAGGAAGAGGCAGACACACTGGCAAAATGTAATGTAGTAAGAACTGGTCAAAGGTATATTTCAGCAGGATGAAAGAATTTGAGGGACCAGGGAAAAGGGAAAAGGGAGATTTACTGGAGGGGTAAAATCCTAATACTTCTTTCCACTTGGCTTTAAGATCTTATCCCAGAAGAGTGGAGATTTTACTTCAGGAGCTGAGTAGTTAAGATCCTCTCAGGTAGTTTACAAGAGAAATGCTCTCCACTCCTGTCCAATTAGCAATTATTTGTGTCCATGACTAGCCCAGGCTTAGAAAGTAAAAAAGAACAGAACTTGAACGCCAGGGGGTCTCCAATCTCCTCCTTCTCCAAAGTGATGCTTCCTATTCCATTTCTTGTCTTAGGCAAAGAAATCAGGTAGAATTATTGAGTGCTTGTAGCAGCAATGCAGAGATGATTCAAGGGTTCAACCACTGCCCCATAAAATGCATGCAGTTTCCACTTGAGCACGGCATTTGTAGGACACCAAAGCATTTCCTGGATGTGGATGGAGGGATTCTTGACGATCTTGTGTAGAGTAAAATTCACATAACTCAAGAGTAATTTTCCCATAACAATTCTGTATTTGTTTCTCATAGTAGAGGTAGTGGTTTAATGCAGAGTTTGTACACTTAGCTGAGCAAGACCACTGAGTTCAATATATCTACCTAAAGAAACTAAAGACTTATATATAGAAAACTATAAAACACTGATGAAAGAAATCANATGGTGACTGCAGCGATGAATTAAAAGACGCTTACTCCTTGGAAGAAAAGTTATGACCAACCTAGACAGCATATTCAAAAGCAGAGACATTACTTTGCCAACTAAGGTCTGTCTAGTCAAGGCTATGGTTTTTCCCGTGGTCATGTATGGATGTGAGAGTTGGACTGTGAAGAAGGCTGAGCGCCGAAGAATTGATGTTTTTGAACTGTGGTGTTGGAAAAGACTCTTGAGAGTCCCTTGGCCTGCAAGGAGATCCAACCAGTCCATTCTGAAGGAGATTTGCCCTGGGATTTCTTTGGAAGGAATGATGCTAAAGCTGAAGCTCCAGTACTTTGGCCACTTCATGCGAAGAGTTGACTCATTGGAAAAGACTCTGATGCTGGGAGGGATTGGGGGCAGGAGGAGAAGGGGACGACAGAGGATGAGATGGCTGGATGGCATCACAGACTCAATGGGCGTGAGTCTGAGTGAACTCTGGGAGTTGGTGATGGACAGGGAGGCCTGGCGTGCTGCGATTCATGGGCTGGCAAAGAGTCAGACTCGACTGAGCAACTGAACTGAAAGTGGAACTGCCATTTAGTAAAGCATAAACACAGTTTATAATTCATCTGGCCTACATGCTTTGAACTTCTGAGATTCTTGACTTTAATGAAGGAGATGTTAATTATTGCAAAATGAATGTATATGTTTAGACTCTATTCTCCTTTTTATATTACCCTATTTTTAGACTGCATAGTTCAAAGAAGCATAAAATTAGTATGTGAGCTTTAGGTGTGAAAGTACAGTAGATTTAGAGTCCCTGACAGTAATTTAAAGGAAATTACTATTAATCAATATAGAAAGGGTCTTATGTGTGTGAAATGGCTCAACGTATCTTCAGGACAGGCAGGGAAAAAAGGAGGAAGTAAAAAAATGCCTGCCTAGGTTGACTCCAAGTAAAACTCATGATGGCACTTGTTGTGTGCCAGGCACTGTTCTAAGTCTTTTACATACATTCTTGTATTCAATTCTTCCAATACTCTCTTGAAATAAATACTGTGAATGCCTCCATGTACACATGCAGAAAGCGAGACAAAAAATTTAAGTATTAATAACTTGCCCAAGAACACCCAACTGGTAAATGTGGTGCTCAGATTTAAACCTAAATATATCCTACCCCCAAAACCAGGTGTAACTTCTCTTACTACACCTCAAAAAACTGCAATGTACAAAGTTTGTCTTAGATTCTTCAACTTTTTTCTCTCTTTAGGACCTTTTAATTCCTTAAATACAGCCCTATCTACAACTGTAAAGGACATGGATGTGCTTATGGTAAACACTTGGGATAATACAGAAGGATAGAAAGCAAAAAGATTCAGACATCATATTATCACCCAAAGATGAGCAGCTGCTGCTGCTGCCGCTAAGTCACTTCAGTCGTGTCCGACTCTGTGCGACCCCATAGACGGCAGCCCACCAGGCTCCCCTGTCCCTGGGATTCTCCAGGCAAGAACACTGGAGTAGGTTGCCATTTCCTTCTCCAATGCGTGAAAGTGAAGTCGCTTAGTCGTGTCCGACTCTGTGCAACCCCATGGACTGCAGCCCACTAGGCTCCTCCGTCCATGGGATATTCCAGGCAAGAGTACTGGAGTGGGGTGCCATTGCCTTCTCTAAAGATGAGCACTGTTAAAATTTTGTGTTTCCTTCTGGACTTTTTTTCTAAGTATATGGCTTTGTTTTATGTTTGTTTTACATAGTTGTGATCACACTATATAAACAATTTTAATCTTGTTTTCCCTATTATGACATGTGCCATCCTCTGCTCTTAGAAATGTCATAAACTTCCTATATAGAGGCTGCATAATGTACAGCTGCATGGCAGTTCCATAAAATATTTACCATTCCTTTCATGCTGGACATCTGAGCATTTCCAGCCTTTTCACTGTAGGATAGAAACCTTTGTCCCTTCTTTCTTAATAGTTTCCCTTCTTCCGACTTTTCTTCAGATCTTCCCCAGGCACACAGCGACGTTGGTATTCCTCTATCTTTCCTTTCTCAAAATTTATTTTGTGGAAATGAGCTGATAAGCTCATTCGTACTAGAGTGTACATGGTTCATAAAACTTACTTTCTCTTCCAGGACACTTCTGGCAGTTTACTCAAAGGATGGCGCTCTAATTGTGAGGAGTTAGGTATCAGAAAATTTTTAGCTGGGGCGATTCCCCAACTGGAGGAGACTCTACAACAGCAAAAAGGTGCGGGGCTGCGGTAACCTAAGGAAAGCTGACGAGAAGGCAAGACGAGCTGCGTGGTGGTGGTGTGGTTGAGGGAAGAAAAACGTTTTGCATAAGCTAGGGTGAAAAATTAAAAAACCGAGTAAAAGAACGGAAGAGAATTAGAAAATTCACTCCGCGGCACTTACCTGGTTTCCCCAACTCTCCTGCTTTTGCCTTTCCGAAACATTTGGCCAGAGGGATGGGCCCGCCCACCTCTTACTCCGCTCCGCTTGGTTGGGTTCTCAGTCTAATTACTTTGCCAAGTCCCACAGCTCTGGGGCCTCGGGCGGCCACGGAGCCAGCCGCAAGCAGCGGAAGTGAAGTTCTAAGAGGGTCCATTCCAAGCCCCGGGTCCACAGACCGTCCTACAGGAGCTTCACCTCCCTGGACCCAAACAGGAGAGTTAATAATACCTCTGAAGGCGGCGGGTTAGGAACCTCGTGTGAAAGCTCACAAAGTCCCGTTCTGCCCCTGGCACTCTTTCTTTCACTCCTAGGCTTTCTTTCAGGCTTTCAGGCTGTTGGCAAGTCGGAGAAGCAAAGGGAACTCAAGACAGAACTCAGTGCCCCCCAACTCTCCCCACTCGGGTGCTGCACTGACAATAGCTGGTGTGGAGAAAAAGGAGGCGTGGGGGTGTGCAGGCTGAAGTTCAAGCCAAAGGGGCCACTGACCCCGCCCCTCCGCCCCGCAAGGATTAGGGAGCAGAGGAAACTGTAAATCCGAAAACCTAGCCTGACCAATTTGAAAAAAAAAAAAAAAGAGCGAAAGGCTCCAGCCTGAAACGGGCGGAGCACACTGCTCTCCGGAGGGCCGACCCGGCTCCAGCTACAGCGCGAACGCCCTCCCGGGCTTGCTCCACCGGTACCCCGGGCGCACCACGCACGCACCCGCCTCCCTGGGTCGGCCGCTCCTCCTCTTTCCTTGCTGGTTGGCCCGGGTGCCGCAAGCGCGGCGGCGGCAGGAGGAGCCGGGCGCGCCCGCCACGCACAGCACGGGCGGCAGGCGCGGCGCACGAGCTCAGGTGGCGGCTGCGGCGGTGGTGACAGCAGCGGCTGCAGCAGCTAGCGCGCACCCTCTCCGCGTCGCGCCCGCAACCCTCCTCCACTGCGCCGCGGAGCTACCGGCCGTCCCAGGGTTTCCCCGGCCCCCGCGCGCACGGGCGAGCCCCACGCACAATAGCGGCCGCCTCTGTGGTGGTTCCGAGCCCGGGCGCCAGCTATGGGGAAGCCGGCGAGGAAGGGATGCGACTGGAAGCGCTTCCTGAGGAACAATTGGCTGCTACTTTCCACCGTGGTCGCGGTGGTGCTAGGTGAGACGCGTGGCGGGTGGGTGACGCGCGCACTCTCACGCGCTCCCAGCACCCAGGCCGCGTGCGGGGCGGGCGCGTGTGAGGATCGGCATGGCGCTGGCGCACCAGGTGCTCGGTTCCTCGGCTCCCCCTCGGCTTCCGACACCGCGCGGGGGCTTACCCTCGAGGGTGCTGATTTCTCCGTGCAAAGAACAAAGCTCCTCCGGGACACCCATTTGCATGCTCCGTGAGCATCGGGTTCCTGCTTTACCCAAAATGATCATAGGGGCTTGGAAGGGGGAAAGGGAAACAAGTAGGTCTCGGTTCTTACCGTTTGGAAGCAAATGTGGTTTAATTGTTTAAATCCTATCGGCTCCCCTCGTTTTTTTCCCCCCTGAACCATGCGTTGTCCGGACAGAGCGAGTGTGGATGATGGTTTGCGGTTGAACTGGAAGAGGCATCTTAATCTCAGGAATGGTCCGGTGCCCGGCGGGAGGGAGAGTGTGGATGTTACAGTCGGTCACTCTTCCTAGTCAGTGCCTGGAAAGGGGCCTGCCCACGCGGCGGCGAGCCGCTGCCCGCACCCAGGCACGGAAAACCTGCCAGATTTGTGCTTGAATTCAGGGATGTGCAGTGACGGCCCGCAGAAGTCTATGTAGGGGAAGGGAAACCTATCAGATTTCTCCCTTTCCACCCTGCAAATCTACGGAGGTCGCCTCCTTGAGCTCCCCTGCTCGCCACATTTCTTTTCTATTGAAAGTAATATTTAAGTCATATTTGCTTGTTTTTAAACAAGGTGTATTTAAGTGATTTACTCCTGACACATCACTGGGTCAGGTGAATGTCTGAGCCATTGCTCAGAGGTATGAGTTATTCCAATTTAGACTCTGAATTTCTGCCAGGTTGTCTGTTTTACAACTTGGGCCTTGGGATGTTCCTCTTTGGTGCTGGAGCTAAGACTGTCTCCTTTCCTCCAAGACCTGGCCAACGTGGGGACACCCAGCAGGTGAGGCTCCTTTGAAGTCTCGCCTTCCATTTGGAAACTGGAGCTGGGAGGAGGGGTAGCCTGTGCCTCTCCCAACCCCAAGCACATTTCTCTCTAGCTGCTGCTTCTCAATCTCAGAATATTTGTCACCTGCTTTCTCTCTTGGTGCCCGGCAACCAAAAACGTCTGTGGAAGTTAACGCGATCCTCAGGGTTGGATTTGCTACTCTAGATCCTTGCGCAAAGTCAGGTTCTAGTAAATAAATAACATCCTGGAATTACTTTAGCAGAAGCTATCTGTGGGAGGAAAAGAGAGAAGCAGAGGAGCAAGTCTTGACTACTTAGCTCTGTTTCCTCCAAGAAGAGCCACGTGGCTCTAAGGAAAGGGCTATCCTGCCCCATCACATTTTAAATAACAGATTCCTCTAGAAGAGTGATGTGATTTTCCTACACCCAAATAGATGAGATGGTCTTGTTTTCCTAGTGACAAGAGTCCAGAATTAATTGTGAAATCCCTTCTTCAGGATGGTTTTGGGTAGGCTGGCATTTCCCTCCTGATTCCTTGTGGAAGTGAAATGACCCTGCCTTTTCAGCTGTGGGGTTTTCCAGAGATACTCACCTGTTGACCACGTGTGGCACGCTGGTGTTGAGTTTACTGATTGACTGAAGGCTGGTTTGGCAAAGTTTTGAAAATTGTTCCCTGGCATTCAGAACCCGTCATATATATACATCTTCCGGGTCAAGGGAGATAACATGTCTGTTTTGCAGATGGGACCTTTGGTGTCAGATGGGCAATTTTTTCCAGTTTTAATGTGGGTAAGCCCTGGGAGTGTGATTCAGATACTTTGCTCCAGAAAGGAAAACACAATATTAAATCTGTTAAGTACTCAACTGAAGTCTTTCAGCATATTTGCTCCTCAAAGAGTAACATCAGGCAGTCCTGAGCACTTCAACTCCGTCTGAGAAGTGTGAGGCCTATACCACCCCCAGTGCACCCATCACAAAGCCCTTCCCAGGATCCTTCTCTTTTCTTCATTCTTTGGAGCCCTGGGCTTGAGTACAAAAGTCACACCTCTGTCTCTGTCATCTGTACTAACTCATTCTGGGTTAAATCCAGAAGTGAAATTGCAACCAATTTATAACAGAGATGCTAAGTCCATCCATAAGCCCTTTTGACCATGATAGTAAGTTTATTTTTGTAACAGTCTTAATTGATAACAGAGATCGCAAACACTCTCATGTAGCCTCCTTTCTGAAACTTTCAACATGTAGACCTTAAAAAAAAAAGAACGTTTAATTTATTACCTTGACAGAATATCATCTTCTGATTAAAACTGAAGTATTTTGTCCCTGCTATATATAATTCATCAGCCTTGACACTTTAAAATATTTTTATTTTTGAAGTGAAGGGCAAAACTTTTTAGCAGCCAGCTGAAAGCCTCTGGTTTTTCAAGGCAGTATGTGAGGGGAGATGAAATTAAAGGTCATCTTTATTAGGTGTAAATGTTAATTTCTTTTGTGGACAAAGAGATACTAAAAGCTAACTATTTCCTTATATTGTTACTCATGAAATAAAGATACTGAATAGTTAAGTGACTTTCTTTGTTAAAGTGACTATCTCACTGTCTGTTAAACCCTACAAGGTCCTGGAGATAACATCTTAGATTTTCAAATGAGAAGCCTTTAGTAAAATCTGATTGTGTGTGGTGTGTGTGTGTGTGTGTGTGTGTGTCACTAACTCAGTCATGTCTGACTCTGAGACCCCATGGATTCTTCTGTCCCTGGAATTCTCCAGGCAAGTACTGGAATGGATTGCCATTCCCTTCTCCAGGATCTCCCCAACCGAGGAGTCAAACTTGGGTCTTCTGTATTGCAGAAAGATTCTTTACGGTCTGAGCCACCAGGGATTAGGAACAATTTTCACTGTATTCATTACGATTCTTGCAGGCCTTTCCCTTGCTTCCGTAGTGTAGTAGTACGAGAACAGAGACTGGAGTCAGGAGTCTTAGATTTGAATTCTGATGCAGTCATGCTCTGTGATTTAGACAAAATCTCTCATTCTCTGGAATCCTCAATTTCCTCATCTGGAAAATAGGGATAGATCATTCCCTCCTATGCTATTAGAGTTGATTAAAATAATGTGAAAATACCTAGTTGTATGACTAGCATATAACAGGCACTCAGTAAATGTCATTTTAAGGTGATTTAAATACCTTGATTCTGAGGAAATTAATATTTTCTTATGAAATAAGGTCTCTTGTGGTCTTTCTCTGTCCTGCTTGGTGTCCAGCCTAGAATTCTGAGTCCAGGGTGATTCAAGTATTTTGATGACATGTTCTGTCGAGGTGAACACCAGCCTCCAGAGCACTCACTATTTATTGTTTTGAAAGGATATGGAAAGGATTAATCATTTTGTTTTGTGCCCCATATAGCATGATTCTCATTTCATTTAACAGGCAGAAATTCTGAGGGAAGAATTTTTGTGCTTTCAGTGGGAATTCTGTTCAAGCAGAATGAGTGTGTGAGAATTCTGTGCATTGTAATTCAAGTCAGCCGGTAATGATCATAGCACTCGTGGAACCCTCACCCCGCTCATGACATAAAGCCTGATCATTCTATCCAGACAGGTTGTGCTTTATTTCAGTCGTTTGAAAAATCTGATTTCCAGCTTATGGATTTTCAGGAAAGGATATAGCTATTCCTATTTACAGGACAGAGCCGACGAGCTATTCTTCCTGAATAATTTTCTTCAGCACACTAAAGGAAGCAATCGTTTATAGATTCAGAATCCATTGTCTAAAACTGAGAACAGTTTCTCCATGTTCTTAATATCCTTGCCCAAGCCAGCCTCATGTCTCCTCCGCTGGGGCTCTTGTAGTGTATATCTGGCAGTGCTAATTTGAGCTGTGGCATAAGCTCTCTTGCTGTGTTTCTGCATGTCTCTGAAGCCCCTGAGTATGAGATGGGGGCGGGGAAACAGCTTCAGCTCACTGTTCAGAATATATTTTGTTATCATGAAACTCATGTGCTTCAGCCTGTGCTGCTGGGCCTCTGATCAGCTCAGCCTTGGAATATACCAGTACTGTAACTGGCACTTAAATCATTTATTTGCTCATTCAACAAATCTATATCAGGCATCTACTGTGTGCCAGGGACTTTTCTAGAGCCAGGGCGCATAACAGTGAGCAAAATAAAACCCCTGTCCTCATGGAGCGTATGTTGAAGTGGAGACAAGTAGACAGGAAACCGGATAAAGAGGTGAACTACAATATAGAGTACATTGGGTAGTGAGAGTGTTCTAGAGTAACATAAAACAGGGAGGGGAACTGGAGTTGGAACAGGGTGAATGGGAAGGCCCCGCTGCTGATGCTAAGTTGCTAAGTTGTGTCCAACTCCTTTGTGACTCCCATGGACTGTAAGCTGCCAGGCTCCTCTCTCCCTGGGATTTTCCAGGCAAGAATACTACAGTTACCATTTTCTTCTCCAGGGGACCCTCTCAACCCAGGGATGGAACTTGCATCTCCTGCACTGGCAGGTGAATTCTTTACCACTGAGCCCCCAGGCCCTGCTGAGAAGGTGACAGTTGAGTTGAAACTGGAAAGAAGTGAGGGAACATGTGCACAGATACCTGGGGAGATCCCAGCATGAGGAAGAGCAAGGGAGGGGAACGGGAGGGGGAGAGGCGATAAGATGGTGTGAGCTCTTAAAAAGACTTTGATTTTTACTGGAGTTGGGAAACCATTAAAAGGTTTGAGCAGAGTAGTGACATGGTCTGATTGTCTTAATCTGCTCTCCTGGCTGCTCTTAGACCATAGATAGCAGACACAAGGGTAGAAGCGGAGAGACCAGCTTAGGAGGCTAGTGCAATTAGCCACTTTTTTAATCTCATTTCTGTCATGGTTAGTGAAATCTTTGGAAATGCTTAAGAAAAATCAATGAGAAAAATATTGCAACTGTAAGGAAGGTGTTATTGTTTTGCCATTATATGGATGAGGAAACAGACGTGGAACAGTGCAGGACTCGCTCAGGATCACTCAGACAACAACTGGCAATTCCCAGCTTTACTATACTTTCCCTTCCCCTCCTTTGGATGCTGTCCTCCGTCTTTGTCCCCATCTCCCTGGTCCTCACAGAAACTCTTAGGGATCACAGTGGGCTGGCTGTGTGCCAAGTTGAAATAAGGAATGAAGATTCTGCAGTGTTCGATTTGGGCTGCAGTTGCCCCTTTCTCCCCTGAGACTGAGAAGGGGCAGAAACATGCCTCCAGGGACTCTCAGAATTGCAATGTATACCCTGGAGGAACACTGTTCCTGTGGGGTTTGCCGGACTCATTAGCCAGGTTGGTCTCCACTCTAGGCTCAGCATCACTCTTACACGTTGGTCCATGAGGCTCCCCTGTTATTCTTTCCACCTTCAAAGTCAGCCCTTCTTACCTTCGAACTAAGTGGCTTGGTGTGCCTGGTGCAAAGGGTGTAACTGAGGTACATGAGGGAAAACAGCAAAGCTGCCACAGAGGTCAGAGGCCGGATCTTAGAGGGATTGGAATGCCACACTGATAAGTTCAGACACGCTTCTGAGGATGAAGTTGGGCAGTGACATGGTCAGGACTGTGCTTAGAAAAGATCCTTGAGGCAGATGGATGTGCCGAGTGGATCCAAGGAGGGTAATGTTGCAGGTGGGCGGAATGCCCAGGGGATTACTGTGAGGTCCAGGTAGAGAGGGAGATGGGGGCCTCAGCAGGGCAGCAGCAGTGGGAGTGGAAAGGAAAAGATGCTCTGTGAGGTGTTCGGCAGGTTGACCTGACACTCCTTGACTAGGTTTTGGTCCTTGGAACAAGGAGGTGGTGATCTCTAGTAGGAGAGAGTCTTGGCTGGGGCAGCAGCTTGGAGAAGAACTATCATGCCTTCCCACTGCACAGAACCAATATCAACTTGCTCTTTGTTGCCCTGTAGTTGGAAAGAAGTCACTCAGTCGTATCTGACTCTTTGCGACCCCATGGACTGTAGCCTACCAGCCTTCTCTGTCCATGGGATTTTCCAGGCAAGAGTACTGAAATGGATTGCCATTTCCTTTGCCAGGGGATCTTCCCAGCCCAGGGACTGAACCCAGGTCTCCCGCATTGTAGGCAGACGCTTTACCGTCTGAGCTACAGGGAAGTCCAAGTATTTGCTAATGTTTGCCCTCCCCATTGACCCTTGAAGAGCCTTGAGGGAAGGAATTCTGGCTGCCCCTCACTAGATCCACAGCACCTGTCACAACACCTGGTGTGCTCAATACATTGGTTGAATTGTTGAGTCGACTCATTTATGACCCAGGGAGATAGTAAGAGGTTATCTTTGTTTATTCAGTGTGTAAATTAGCCCAAACCTAAGCTTGAATTCCATCATACATTCTTCTCTGCCTGCTTCAGCCTCCTCTGATTTGCATCGCTAAGACAGATTAACAGTATTATACATACTTATCAAGTAGCTATGAAAAGAAGAGAGGTGAAAAGCAAAGGAGAAAAGGAAAGATATAAGCATCTGAATACAGAGTTCCAAAGAATAGCAAGAAGAGATAAGAAAGCCTTCTTCAGTGATCAATGCAAAGAAATAGAGGAAAACAACGGAAGGGGAAAGACAAGAGATCTCTTCAAGAAAATTAGAGATACCAAGGGAACATTTCATGCAAAGATGGGCTCGATAAAGGACAGAAATGGTCTGGACCTAACAGAAGCAGAAGATATTAAGAAGAGGTGGCAAGAATACATGGAATAACTGTACAAAAAAGACCTTCATGACCCAGATAATCATAAGATGTGATGACTAATCTAGAGCCAGACATCTTGGAATGTGAAGTCAAGTGGGCCTTAGAAAGCATCACTACGAACAAAGCTAGTGGAGGTGATGGAATTCCAGTTGTGCTGTTTCAGATCCTGAAAGATAATGCTGTGAAAATGCTGCACTCAATATGCCAGCAAATTTGGAAAACTCAGCAGTGGCCACAGGACTGGAAAAGGTCCGTCTTCACTCCAATCCCAAAGAAAGGCAATGCCAAAGAATGCTCAAACTACTGCACAATTGCACTCATCTCACATGCTAGTAAAGTAATGCTCAAAATTCTCCAAGCCAGGCTTCAGCAATACGTGAACCGTGAATGTTGGATAGATTTTTCTATATGTAAATTAGGTCTACTGATGAGCCTGTCTAAGGGATGTTTCTCAAGAGGCAGGTCAGGTGGTCTGGTATTCCCAATTCTTTCATAATTTTCCACAGTTTATTGTGATCCATACAGTCAAAGACTTTCACATAGTCAATAAAGCAGAAATAGATGTTTTTATGGAACTCTCTTGCTTTTTTGATGACCCAGCAGGTGTTGGCAATTTGATCTCTGGTTCCTCTGCCTTTTCTAAAACAAGTTTGAACATCTGGAAGTTCATGGTTCACGTATTGCTGAAGCCTGGTTTGGAGAATTTTGAGCATTACTTTATTAGCATGTGAGATGAGTGTAATTGTGCCATAGTTTGAGCATTCTTTGGCATTGGCTTTCTTTGGGACTTGAATGAAAACTGACCTTTTCCAGTGCTGTGGTCACTACTGAGTTTTCCAATTTGCTGGCATACTGAGTGCAGCACTTTCACAGAATCATCTTTGAGGATTTGAAATAGCTCAACTGGAATTCCATCACCTCCACTAGCTTTGTCTGTAGTGATGTTTTCTAAGGCCCACTATATGCAGGTCAGGAAGCAACAGTTAGAACTGGACATGGAACAACAGACTGGTTCCAAATAGGAAAAGGAGTATATCAAGGCTGTATATTGTCACCCTGCTTATTTAACTTCTATGCAGAGTACATCATGAGAAACGCTGGACTGGAAGAAACACAAGCTGGAATCAAGATTTCCAGGAGAAATATCAATAACCTCAGATATGCAGATGACACCACCCTTATGGCAGAAAGGGAAGAGGAACTAAAAAGCCTCTTGTTGAAAGTGAAAGAGAAGAGTGAAAAACTTGGCATAAAACTCAACATTCAGAAAATAAAGATCATGGCATCTGGTCCCATCACTAATTGGGAAATAGATGAGGAAATAGTTGAAATAGTGTCAGACTTTATTTTGGGGGGCTCCAAAATCGTTGCAGATGGTGACTGCAGCCATGAAATTAAGAGACACTTACTCTTGGAAGGAAAGTTATGACCAACCTAGATAACATATTCAAAAGCAGAGACATTACTTTGCCAACAAAGATCCGTCTAGTCAAGGCTATGTTTTTTCCAGTAATCATGTATGGATGTGAGAGTTGGACTCTG